>APFE031558185.1:82741-92778 GCA_000404065.3 Pinus taeda
TAAACTAAGTTGGACTCATCCGAAGGATGAGCTTATAATCAAGCAAATGTTATCCTCCTCAAGCTTGTCAAAAATAAAGAGGTACTTGCTAGAAATGGTGGGGGAAAGGAGAGAAAAATGAGCCTATTTGTCATACTTTGTAACCACTCTTGAACACGACACTTTTATTCACATGGGTTGGGAGATCCTTTGCCAAATAGTTGATCAAACCATATTGAAAGTCTTCAGTCCGTTTCTGGGTATTAACTTTGGGTCAATTGTCACCAAACCATCTGCTGTGTCGTTATGTGTTCAAGAGGTCAGTGCAAATAAGCCATTCATCTGCGAAATATCTGTCATCCATTTTGACCATCCCTGAGTCAGTCCTTGTAACTAAATTTCTTCAAATTTGATCTATGATTTCGTGTTGTGGGCTTGCCTATGACGGATCGCTTTCTATCGACTTCAACTCTTTATCTAGAAAGATGATCTAGAAATCGTCAGTACCTTGGGATAAGCATGCCTCAATGGCAGGTTTCTTGCCTTCGACGATAGGTTGCATCATTGACCTTCGATCAAAGGATTCTGTGACATGTTCGACATCAACACATCTATTCACATCTCATGGATTGTACTGAGTACTTTGAGAGCCATTGACATTACTGGTGGTTTCTCTCACACTTGTTAACAGTTTACATCATTGACTGGTAATCAAGTGGTTTCTACCATGTTTGACTTCGACACATTCATTCACATGGTTAGAATCGTACTATTTCGGGAAGTAGAAATCAAGACCCTTGATCTAGTTTCCACCATCCAGGCTGCGAGGAATTTTGTATTCATTATACAGTGGACTATTCATAAACATATGGCTGCGTCCATGCTGTGTCTAGATGTGTCTATACTTGTGATGTATTACAAGATCATTCCTATATCAGAGCAGTAGTTAGTTTTCTAGTCCGTTTTTATCTGAGTATGGGAATGCCTACCTCAGCGATGATATGATCTCATATATATATTTTACATTGAATGTTTTTACAGGTTCCAACCAGGCTCTCCACAAGATGATCCTCGAAATGATAAAGTACTTCACTCTTCCTAGATGATAAATGAAATCCTCATCTACTACAGACTTCGCACTTTAGGGGGAAATCTATTACACAAAATATTGTCACCATGACTATTTGCAGTCAGTATGGGTCTATCATCATTCATACTGTCCTCCTAAGTAAGTCTCAAACCTCAGCTCTTCATGTCAAGCTTTGAAAATGAGAGAAAGACTTTGAAAATCAATAAAGCTCTGGTTCCCCACTTTCTCTCACTGTTGCCTGTGGTCCCGCACCCCCTGTTCATGTTACCTACAGCCCTGCCTGCTCTGTCTCTAAAGGAGTGGGTGCGGACCCCTGTGAAAGTCAAAAAGGCGCAATTTTATTCTTAAAAACTCACTTTGGGTTAATTCTAGATGATTCTAGAAGGAATCTTGACGTGGATGGTTCGCTCCTAGGTGGTTCATGCATCCCAAAAGTGAAGGAGCTAATCCCTTGATGAGAGGAGCTTATCCCTTTGAAGGAGGGCTCTATCCCTTTGAAAGAGGACCTAGTAACTTCCCTCCATTGCACTATAAATTAAGGCATTGGGCTGGTTGCTAGGGAGGTTAGAAGTTGAACATTTTTGAGGGTAAATGCTATTGGAATTGAGACTTCCTAGTTAAGCTTGAGAGGAGAGATCACATACCTTTTGGCTTCATTGGGAAGAGAATGAAACTTGTCAAAGTAGAGGAGACTTCTTGCTGGACCCTGGGAGGAGCTTGTACAGCATCAAGGCACAGGTTGTAAAGTTTTTCTTTGATTTAAATTAATACAATCAGATTCATTTTTCTCAACAAATTGTCTTATGTGATTTGTTTCATGAATTCATTGATCATCATGATAAGTATGCTTTATTATATTGGCTTTTCAGGTGCTATTTAATTTGTGTGCATGTTTGTGTTTGCAGGTTCTCTACAAGGGAGCTCATTTGGATCAACGGAGCGAGGCTTCCACAAACTTGCATTGGACCCAAGGTAGGCCTAAAATGCTTGTTTGCCTTTATTTATAAATTGCATATTTATAGAAAGATGGAATTTGATTTGTTTGCTTGTCGCTAGATATCATTAGATACTAGGGAGGTCGGTCTTGTCTGCAAGAAAGACTCATTCCGTGTGAGAAAATGGAAAATCCACTGGGGATCGAACCCAGAATCTCTGGTTTCGCAGACTTACTTTTCATCCAACCCAGCCTCTTCTGAAAGTATTCAGCATGTCGGCAAAACAACTATCCTGTATAAGGATTTTGGAGTAGGACTAGTTAAAGATTCTGGTTTACTAGGAACTTTTCCTTTTCCTCCTATCAACACATCGTCTTCTACTGCAACCATTCATATGATTTCATCAGACACTATTGTTTATGATGATCCTTGGATAGTACCTTCCGAATCTAAGATAGATTCATTTGGTGATGTTATGGCTTTGAGTCCATATGAAATTGCGTATCAGGCCGTGCAGTGGTTTTCCAACCCTGCTTCAACCAAAATTGACTTAATGAATGTGGTCCATGAAGAATCACTTTCAACATCAATCTTAGACTCAACAACATTTTCCGAACTTTTCCACACTGATGAGAAAATTCGTGAAATCCTATGTATCAATGATTTACCATGGGAATATCTTCATCATAGATCTTCGTTTTTACCTGAGATTGATCGCTTTGAAAATGATTTTTCATCTATTTTTACGACTGAATATGTCAAGGAACCTCAGAATCCAATGAAAAATCCTGATTCTGAGTTAAATTTGGGAAACATTTCTCGAACTATTCCTATTGATATTTCGGTTAAGCTTGGAATTGTTGAAAACATTCATATAGGTGCCTCGTGTACAGAAAATGAAATTCAAACATATAAGGCCCTATTTCAAGAATTCCGCGACGTGTTTGCCTAGTCATATGAGGAAATACCAGGAATTGACCCAGCAATTGTTGTTCATGAAATCAAAACTTTCCCGGATGCTAAACCCGTCCGGCAACGTTTGCGTCAGATCCACCAACGAAAAGCTGCTGCTATTAAAGCAGAAGTTGAAAAACTACTCCAAGTAGGTTTCATTTATCCAATTCCGTTAACGGATTGGGTATCGAATATTGTTCTTGTTAACAAAAAGCAAGGGAAAATAAGAATATGTATTGATTATAGGGATATTAATCGAGCCTGTCCAAAAGACAATTACCCAACTCCCTATATCGATCAAATCATTGATGATTGTGCCGGCAGTGAAATATTCTCCTTCATGGATGGTTTTTCCGGATACAATCAAATAAATATTCTACCTGCTGATCAACCAAAAACAACTTTCATTTGTCCATGGGGGACATTTGCTTATTGCAAATTACCTTTTGGGCTCAAGAACGCCGGGGAAAATTTTCAAAGAGCCATGTATTACGTATTTCATGACATCAAGCACATTGTGCAACCCTATCTCGATGATTTACCTGCTCATTCATTACATCGAGCTGATCATCTCATCCATTTACGAGCAATCTTTATGAGGTGTAGGCATTATCGAACTAGGTTGAATCCACACAGGTGTGTTTTCTGTATAGAAACAGGTCGGTTACTGGGGTTTGTTGTTTCGAAAGCCAACATTCGTGTCAATCCCTCGAAGGTTGAAGCTATTGTCAAATTGTCTCCTCCTTCAAGTCTTCGCCAACTCCAAAGTTTGCAGGGGAATGCAAACTTTTTACGTCGATTCATTCCTAACTACACTGAGATCACAAAGGGTTTTACCCGGTTGTTGAAACAGAATACTCCATTCTTTTGGGATGAGATAGCTGATAAATATTTTGATGCACTAAAACACGTGTTGACCCATGCAACATTACTGCATCCTCTCAACTACAACCAAGACTACTTCTTGTATCTCGTCGCCTCCCATTCCACCATCGGAATGGTGTTAGTTCAGGAAGATGAATTCGGTACTGAACATGTGATATATTACCTTAGTCGAACTTTAAATCCCACTGAGCTAAAATACTCACATGTGGAGAAATTGGCATTGGCAGCTGTTCAAGCTATCCAACGTTTTCGTCATTACATTTTACTACGCAAAACTACAGTAATTTCTGATTGCAACCCTATGATCTATATTTTGACCAAACATTTGCTAGGGGGAAAGTACTCCAAATGGATTGTAATCCTGCAGGAGTTCGACTTGGAATTTGAAAAATCTAAGTCGAAGAAATATTTAGTTTTTGCGGAGTTGATGTGTGACTTCCCGCGTGCTGACAGGGAAACTGTGGCGGAGGAGCCCATTGCGGACGAATCCTTGTTTCTAATCAGCACTTTAGATCCATGGTATGGGGATATCATAGTTTATCTCTAGACCCAATCCTTTTGGCCAGAAATTTCAAGGTCAGAACGTCGAAAAATACGATTCAAGTCCCAACAATTCAAAATTATTGGAGATACACTTTATCGTCGTGGGGCGGACTCTATTTTCCGATGTTGTTTAACTCATGAGGAAGCTGAAAGGGTTCTAAATGACTGTCACTCTGGAGCGTGTGGCGGTCATATGTCTGGGTTTGCCACAGCCCAAAAGATATTGTGCGCTGGCTATTTCTGGCTGTCTTTGTTTAAAGACTATATTAACGCGGTCCGAAAATGCCACAACTGCCAAATTTTTGATCGAAAGATGCGCGCTCCACCTGCTCCTCTCCACCCTATAATTACCGTCGGTCCTTTTGCAAAATGGGGTATCGACTTTATTACATGTAACCCTCACTCGTTCGGGTGGCATGCATATATCATCCTTGCGGTAGATTATTTTACCAAGTGGGCCGAGGTGATGCCTACATTTGAGGCAGATGGCAAAACTGCTGCGATTTTCGTGTTCAATCATATAATTGCTAGGTTTGGTGTTCCAAAAGCGATTATCACTGATCATGGGCGTCATTTTCGAAACATTATGATGACTGAACTTACAGACCAACTTGGCTTGCATCATGACAGTTCAACTCCATATTATCCACAGGCTAATGGTCTGGTTGAAGCCATCAACAAATTTCTAGTCATCATGATCCGACGAATCATTGGGATTCATAGGTCGAATTGGCATAACATGCTATTTTCAGTGCTTTGGGCGTATCGAACCTCAGTAAAAATGTCAACCTGGTTCACTCATTTCCAACTAGTTTATGGTTTGGAAGCTGTGTTACCCATTGAATGCGAAATCCCGTCATTGCAAATGGCCATTGAATTACTACCAGCCACTTCTGAAGAGGAAAAAAGTTTGTTATACTTGGCTCAGCTAGATAAGAATCGATGTCATGCTGCATTAGCGATCGAAACTCATGCCAAACGTATTAAAGCTCAGTATGATCGAAATGTTACCCCTCGAAATTTTTCGGAAGGAGACCTAGTCTTATTGTACGATCAAGCAAATGATAAATTAGGCACTGGAAAATTCGTACCCATGTGGCATGGTCCTTATGTTGTTAAGTGAAAGCTAGCAAAATGGGCCTATGAATTGGTAGACTTTGACGGGGTCTCTTTAGGTAAACCCATAAATGGTCTTTATCTGAAGAGGTATTATGCTTAAATCTCGGTGTGGAGATTTTTAGTTAGGTTAGTTTTCTTTCTAGCTGGTGTGTTTTAGTCTAAAAAGTGTGCTGAGCTTAGAGAGTGTTTTTTGTCATTATTCCTGCTTATCTTGATTTTTCTCTTGATATTGTAGATGTCGACGCCTCTCCAAACATACATTGGTTTTGCTGATGGTGCTTGTTGTAATACACAGAACATTTCTTCCACAACGTGGGTTATTTATTCGCCCTCTGACGAGTTGGTATCTATGCATGGGGTAAGCCTCGGTCAAAAAACGAACAACATTGCTGAGTATAGTGTAGTGATTGAGTTATTATCTGAATCTATTTCATTTGGGATTCGGAGTTTGATAGTGAGGTTAGATTCTAAACTCATTGTATTACAACTTAATAGAGTATATGCCATTAGAAATCCAGTGTTATTGAGACTATTTTTGAGAGTTCGTCTCGTGGAACGTGAATTTGACTATATTGAATATCAACATATTCCAAGATATTTAAATACATTAGCAGACGCAATTGCTTCTTGAATGTTAAGTAGACATTTGCAATAATCATACAAGTAAATTTAAAAACATTCCATAACATGTTTTACAGGATAAGCCGGTAATAGTGATATAGTATAGCATAGAAGTGTGTCAAATATACATCGTCTTCGATCATAGGTTGAAAAACACCTTATGATCGGCAAAAATGATAGTACAAAAAGCAAAAAAATGTCATATGTGTCTACAATAGGCGATCATCCTATCATTGGTGATGATCTCAATAAGAAACCACTGTATGGGCCGCCTTACAAAGGAACCTCCTGAAAGGTCCTGGGACCCCAATCACATAGCGCTGTAGCCTAAGAGGAATGTCATCTATGCTGGTCTCCGGAATGTCTACTGTCAAACGCCCTAGATGACTCTCCAATTCGGCCAAGGTCTTTGTGGATTCGTCCTGTGGGGCTGGTGCTGCTGCAGTTGGTTGTTTTCTCTCATAGGGCCGGAGAGTGGCTGGTCGCCGTGGGCCTACATCTGCATTTGAAACTTTTACTATCAATTTTGGGATGAGATAGAAAAAAAAATTTAAATTAGAAAATGTTGAAAATGATTTTACCTGAGTCATCCCATTACTCTCCTGGTGGGAGAGCCATGCCTGGGTCACCACGATAATCTACCCCAGCATAAGGAAAGTCCCGAATAGCAAAAACTTGGTTCTCCAACCAATGGAAATACTCAGGAGTGAATCGAACGACCTCTGTCCCCTCCTCAGGATGACGGGCCATAACTGCAACCCAATGCATCAGTTTGGGCTCTCGAGGAAGTCCAGCTCCGACAGTGAGATGCTGTGGGACCAACATTGGGACCCTCTCCAGACCAAAGCTCACGACTAAAGCACCATATCCAAAGGTCTTCAGTTGTTTGTTCTTTGCTCTAGTCAGTTGGCCTTTTATATTAGCCAACACAGCATCACACCAGTTGAAGATGGTGCCTCAGAAGCAGTCTACTGCCATTCGCATTTGGGATCCAGTGGCTATATGTAGTGCTGCGCTTCCGCATAGCCTGGTAACAGTAAACACAATCACTTTCAGTTCAAGAAGGGATATGGTTTTGATATCTATCCCTTTGTCTCTAGTTTGGTCGTTGCAAAACTCTAGTCGGAGGCTATCGACAGACTGGTCACCTGGCCTAGTCCCGAATAGAGTCAAGTGTTCACCTCTCTTAGGCAAACCAGTCAAAAAGTAAATGTCTTCCGGCTCCATTTCGAGCTGGTGACCACCAATAAAGAAGCACTGGTCCTGTATGCTCCACCTGTCTACCAGCCACTGCAAAAAGTCCACCTGGGTCCTCATGCCAGGTATGGCCTAGAATTTGTATAAGCCGCATGCCTTCAATGCATCAATCAAAGGTTGATGATTTATCGCGGCGAGATCTACATCCTCATGCTCCCGTTCTCGCCAATCAAGCATGATGTATACCCTACATTCAATAAAAAGGCGAATTAGAATATCTAAAAGCAAAATTTTTGGGTGGAGTTTGAGAAATTTAGGTTTAAAAACCCTTGCTGCGGAGACCGCACCCTCTCTGTTAGAGACAGTGCGTGGGTCCGCACTTTGCCTTCACGGTAGGTGCGGACCCCTAACTTTTTTCCTTTTATGAAAAAGTCGAGGTCCGCAGGTTACCTGTGCTATGCCTGCGGACCCCCACGTGCGGGTTTCTAACCTAAAAATTCCTTAAAAAATGAAATCAAAGCCTAAAAACAAATTTGAAATGGATGAAATGAAAGAGTAGGATGATGTAGATTACCTGGAGGAGACGACGTTCGATTCCGATGGGCAGATTTTCTGCAATCTTCACGGGAAGTTTCTAACCAAAAGCTCTCTTTTCTCACTGTGAAGTCAAACGGTAAAAATGAATTTCCAAAGCCCTTTTTATAAGTTTTTTGAATAAATGAGTTTTTAATTTGTTTATGTTTCACTTTAAAGAGGTAACTTTTGAAGCATTTTTGTCCATTTTAAACAGGTATAAGTAATGTTTGAGTTTTTTGTTCAGGATAACGGATTTTTCAGGCAAAATCGGTCATTTTCGACGAAAAAACATTAGAGTCACCTTTAAGCTCTTTTCTGACTCCTAAAACATGAAAAGGTCGCCGAGTTTTTCTTTTTAAACTCGTTAAAATGGAACTAAAAAGACAGTCCACTTACAGCCCTTTTCTGACCGTAAAAACATGAAAAGATTACCAGATTTTTGCTGTTTCAAATTTGATATTGGTTATAAAACGACGTGTCATTGATCGCTTTTTTACTTTTTCGGATCAGAGGGACTAATTATGAAAAGTACTCCTTGCTCGTAATGATCAAGCGGTTCTCTCAAGTATTATTTTATACTTTTTCGGGCTTGCGAGACACAAATTTACGAAAAAGGACAACCATGGAGTCTTCTTAAGTTTTTCAGACTCTCTAAAATTGAAAAAAGCTGAGTTTCTCCTATACTGGACTCGTTAAAATTTAACAGTAAAGGACCTGTTCAATTACAAACAGGAACAAACCACTCCTTCTTAGGGTTCGAATTTAAACTAAGTTGGAATCGTCCGAAGGATGAGCTTATAATCAAGCAAATGTTATCCTCCTCAAGCTTGTCAAAAATAAAGAGGTACTTGCTAGAAATGGTGGGGGAAAAGAGAGAAAAATGAGCCTGTTTGTCATACTTTGTAACCACTCTTGAACACGACACTTTTATTCACCTGGGTTGGGAAATCCTTTGCCAAACAGTTGATCAAACCATATTGAAAGTCTTCAGTCGGTTTCTGGGTATTAACTTTGGGTGAATTGTCACCAAACCATCTGCTGTGTCATTATGTGTTCAAGAGGTCAGTGCGAATAAGCCATTCATTTGCGAAATATCTGTCATCCATTTTGACCATCCCTGAGTCAGTCCTTGTAACTGAATTTCTTCAAACTTGATCTATGATTTCGTGTTGTGGGCTTGCCTAAGACGGATCACTTTCTATCGACTTCAGCTCTTTATCTAGAAAGATGATCTAGAAATCGTCAGTGCCTTGGGATCTGCATGCCTCAATGGCAGGTTTCTCGCCTTCGACGATAGGTTGCATCATTGACCTTCGATCAAAGGATTCTGTGACATGTTCGACATCAACACATCTATTCACATCTCATGGATTGTACTGAGTACTTTGAGAGCCATTGACATTACTGGTGGTTTCTCTCACACTTGTTAACCGTTTACATCATTGACTGGTAATCAAGTGGTTTCTACCATGTTCGACTTCGACACATTCATTCACATGGTTAGAATCATACTATTTCGGGAAGTAGAAATCAAGACCCTAGATCTAGTTTCCACCATCCAGGCTGCGAGGAATTTTGTATTCATTATACAGTGGACTATTCGTAAACATATGGCTGCGTCCATGCTGTGTCTACATGTGTCTATACTTGTGATGTATTACAAGATCATTCCTATATCAGAGCAGTAGTTAGTTTTCTAGTCCGTTTTGATCTGAGTATGGGAATGCCTACCTCAGCAATGATATGATCTCATATATATATTTTGCATTGAATGTTTTTACAAGTTCCAACCAGGCTCTCCACAAGATGATCCTCGAAATGATAAAGTACTTCACTCTTCCTAGATGATAAATGAAATCCTCATCTACTACAGACTTCGCACTTTAGGGGGAAATCTGTTACACAAAATATTGTCACCATGACTATTTGCAGTCAGTATGGGTCTATCATCATTCATACTGTCCTCCTAAGCAAGTCTCAAACCTCAGCTCTTCATGTCAAGCTTTGAAAATGAGAGAAAGACTTTGAAAATCAATAAAGCTCTAGTTCTGCACTTTCTCTCACTGTTGCCTGCGGTCCCGCACCCCCTGTTCATGTTACCTGCGGCCCTGCCTGCTCTGTCTCTAAAGGAGTGGGTG
>APFE031558186.1:39280-54048 GCA_000404065.3 Pinus taeda
GGTCATGGCAAAGGACATTCATCCTTTGGACCAAATTGAGTTGCACAAACAAACAGGAGAAATGATTTATTCTACATTGACTAGTAAGGCCATGATGGCCCAGAGGCTGGAAAATTATTTGAATAAAACAATTGTCCAACTACAGCTGGAGAAAGCCTCCTCACAGGCCAAAGATAACATAATAAAATCTTTAGAAGAAATAATTATTGGATTGGGTCATGATCCCAAAGATGTGAAGGCTATCGAAGACTTAATAAAAAAGAAAGATGAAGATATTGCTGCCTTAAGGAAGCAACTAAAGCTGCCTCCTTCAAAGCATCTACAGACTGCTGAGATTATGAAGCAAATATTTGAAGAAGAGCTAATGGATTTACTCTTAAAACTTAATGAACGACTGAATGAGACAAAGCAAGAACTAGAAAAATCATTAAAGGACAAGCAGGGAGAGTCGACCTCTCAGCCTCCCAATGTCATACCAGTAGTCTCAACTACAGTCCCTTCAACCCTTGGAATAGCTCTGACACCAAAAATTCCAGTAGTCACAACAAATGTAGTTATAGGTACAACAACAACAGCAGCAGCAGGAACAACATAGGAAAGTACTACAAATTTGAGCACAGAGGAGCTGATAAAATTAATGAAGGACATGAAACTGCAAGTTTCAGAGCTAAAAAAGGTAAAAGAATAGTATGCCAACTTAGAACAGAGGTATGATCTCTCAAAAATAAATGTTGTAGAAAGGACAAAGGAGATTAAAGGATTAGAAAACAAAGTGAAATCATTAGAAAAGGACCTTATGTTTGACAAGCTTCTGGTAGATATTAGAAAAATTCTTTGGGCAAAAATCACTTAATCAATAAATGATGTTTGGCCATCAATCCAAATAATTTTTTAGCAAATTGATTTAGTAAATTCAGCCCAAGAAGAAATTCAAAGGATAAGAGTAGAATTAGGAAGAATGCCTGAGGAAGCCAACAAAGTCATAAATTTTTTGAATAATAAGAATAAGTACCAGCTTGAGGAACTTGGCCGTGAAGATAGAATAAGGACTATTTTAGAAATCAAAAGGGTATTAACCAAAATAACTTTGATGCAAAATTTAGAAAAAAGATGTCATGATATGCAGGCAGAGATTAATGCTTTTATGGAGAAATTTGGCATTTTGCAGAGGAAGGGGCTACCTAGTCCTTTAGTTATCAATAAGAAATTAATGAGGCATAAAGATTATGTGGAGAAATTGAATCCATATGCAAACAACCAGGCAAGTTCATCAACAAGTGCATCAGCATCAAAAGCACTGCCTACCGATAGATTTCTCTATGACAGTTTTTGAGAACATGTTCTAGAACATGAAATAAAGCACTTGTTTCCAATTCAGGCCACCTTTTTCAGGTATACCGAGACTGATAAGACTCTCAAAAAACTTCAGAAAACCAGAATACCACAGTGAAAATGGTGGGAAGAAATGCTAGAAATTTTGTAATTTATCCTTAGTAAAAGGTAAATTTTGGCTATTTACTACAGTCAAAGGTGGTGAAAGAGGATAAATAAAGATAAAATAGGTAAAGAATATCAAATGCAGGTAATTTGTATCAGTAAGATGAAAAGCGGAGTAGCCAGCACAGAATTACATCAAATATAGCGAGATGCCAAATTATAGGACCTGACTCCAGCACATTCTCAAGAGTAGGGACAACAAACTATCAGTTTGCTTCTATCTTCTACCTACGGGATCATCTGGCCCTATCTTCATGTAACTTCTAGTTAGTCATCTCATATTATATCTCACTTTGTTATGAGATATTTTATTGTAAATATTTTTGTATAAATACACCCCCATTCGGAGTATTGAGGGTGGATTCTTATACATTGTTGAAAAACTGATTATTTTGGAATAAAGTGCTATTGGACAAATCTTTCATGGCTCGCTGGATGAAGAATTAACACAGAGGACTTTTCACAGGATTCATGTGCAATACATCGGACAAAATAAATATTTTATAACTCATGTGTTATTGTTCTCTTATTTAAATATTTCAATTATGTTTCAAGTTTGAATACTTAAATGAAAAGGCTTAAGTCAGAAAGTGCTTCGGTGCAATCTGTTTTCAATCGTTTATATTCTTAATTTTTTCTTCTAAACTACCATAAACATTGAATTCTTGATTGCTCCTATTTCCTATTTTAATCATTTTTATCATTTATTAAAGAATTCTTAGTTGCTCTTTACCGGTGATCATTCAAGTTCTTTTCTCTTAAATCATGTTGAAGGATTCTTAATTGCCCTTCATTTCTGTTAAGTCCATCCCATCCTATAAAGTTGTTATTTGATCCCTGTTTTAGTTATCTTGCCCTGTGAAGCCATCCTTTGCTGAGAGACTAAATCCAGTTGAGCCATTTCTTTTGACTCCACTAGCCCAATGGCCTGAATTGTTTAGTTCAAACCCTCTGCTATTGAATTCCACCACCAAACTCAATCAAATCCAAAAAAATTCATAACTAGCCTAAAACCTTATAAAACAAAGATAAATCCTAAAGAGAGAGCCCTCCTTGGACACATATTGGCTAGATTCTATGTCTAAAGGTTGGTTTGTGGTTACCTCAGACCCCTTTCCTCTTCTTACAACTTCTAGGAAAATCTGAGTGTTAACATATTGGAAACTCCACTAGGGAACGAAAATTTTTTGTTAGTGTTGTTTACTTTATAGACTAAGGATGGAGCCTGAAGTTAGGCAGGTAGCCTTTGAACTGCTCTTGCTTTACAAGATCATAATTAGATGAATGATGCTTCGTTCTATCTCCAGTGTAGTTTATGAACTGAACATGAACCAATTCCTCAATTAAACAAATCTTTAGGAATGTTTTAAATTCAAATTTGAAACATCTTAGAGAAATCACAAAAGTTATTGTTGATATTAATTTAGAAAATCAAAACCAAGAAATCTGGCTTTAGAAAGAACTCGTTACACTAGGTCAAATTCTGATCCAAATCCACCACTTGTGTTTAAGAACCCTAATCTGATTCCCAAAATTCGTAAGAGACAGGAAAGCCAAGAAAGTACTGCTAGTTCTCAGCCCATCTATAGATCAAGATTATGCCTTGTTATTTGGATTTACCTTGAGGACGAACCCTTTAATGAGCAATTTGAGACCTCTTTGTTTGTAACATTTCCTGACTCTGAATTGGTCCGCTTAGTTCCAGACCCAGTATTTATTGAAGAATTACAATTTGAAGTTGTCAGTACCTCGATAGACATTTGCAAAGTTCATTACAATCTGAGCTTACTTCTGAAAGAACACTTGATCCCTCTATAGTCACTGTTGCTTCTTCAAGTTCCCCATCATTCCCTCATCTTTCTCAACCCCAAACGACTCCACCACAGACCCCTCCTTCTACCCCTGCATCCACAACTCACATTCCCATTGTTACCTCTACCCCATTTGTTGTTTCATCATTACCTCCAACCATGGCAAACAAGTACACCTCTCTGGTTTTACGAGCCAATCTAGGTGCCATGCCTCAAGACTACCAAAGTAAAATCACTCCTTTTGATGGTTTTGGTACCTACACAGCTCAACAACATACCAAAAAAATGGCTAACTACTTTGAAATATATGAGATTGATACTGATGATGTAAGAATGAGAATATTTTTTCAGAGTCTAACTGGGGAAGTCAGAACCTGGTTAGGGCTCTAAGAGCAAACAACATAGATAGCCTAGAAACCCTTTATACACAATTCTTGAATCATTGGGAGAAAAAGAAATATCATTTACAGATCTTATCTGAGTATGAAAACCTCAAGAGAGGAACCCAAGAGATTGTGTAGGATTACTGCACTAGGTCCAATGTTGTTTACAATGCCATTCCTCAAAATCTCAGACCCCCACCTGATTTGGCCCTAATCAAATTCCGAGATGGATTTTATTCAGATATGGCCTTTCAACTAAGGGAAAGAACCCCTAGAAATTTAGAAGAGATGCAAATTATAGCTGTCAGCGTGGAAGCAAACTTGATGTCTAAACGTGCCAAGGTTAGGAGTGAAAGAAGAATACCACTGAAAGAAGAAGCTTCACCTATTGAATAGAAACTGGACGCTATAATCAAAAGGATGGAAACATTGGGAGATAGAGTGGAAACAATAGAAATAAAATCTCCTTGGGATGGACAGGGAGAAATCCAAATTTCCGAAAAAACCTAAACCAAAACCCTAGAAAGATTGGCCCAGATCAAAACATTAGACCTCCTTTCCAGGAAAAGTATGTAGAAACTTCTAGCTCCAAAGATCCACCAGAAGACACTTAGATAAATCTAATGGGACTTAACAACGAAGGAGAAGTTTTCCTAACTCAAGATGATCAAGAGGCCCACATTCTCAAACAATTTCAAACTCAGTCAGGAGAATCATTTGACTTCAGGGAGGGATATGACACAACTATCTATGAAGTACACAAGCAGTATAACCTAAGGAGTAGAAGAATTGGTGTTCCTGGAAGCAACAAACAAAAAGCTCCAAAACAACCTATCAAAGGTAAAACAATCCCTCCATGTGTACAAATTTTGTCTAGATCAAATAATAACCCATCTAACCCAATAATTGAAGATGTTTCTAACAATAAACAAAACAAATGATATTCCTTCACACTTCCTCCTCCCAAAGGAAATGTGGAAGAACCCCCAGAAGTTTATTTAGGAGAAACAACTAATCATAACCCTACTCCTGAAAAGGAGAAAAACACAGAAAATATGGAAAGAAAAGAGAATCCCACTGTTCGAAACACCAAAGTCCAAACAGAAAAACCTTTCAATCTAGAAACTGAGGTAGGCAAGCTAAAGATTGTTGTTCCACTGTCAGAATTAGCTAAACATAATGCCTACTGAAGCCAAATCAACAGATCTCTGAATATCACTGGGATTGAAGACTCTGTAAATGTTTTTGATGACCAACCATAATTAATATTTGGTCCTGAAGTAAATGGGAAACATTTAGAAGGAAGTGTTCCTCCCTTCTATGTGAGCTTGAATATTCATGATAAAATCCTTCACAATGCCATGTTTGATTCTGGGGCTTCTCATAACCTAATGCCCAAGTCAGTAATGGAGAAATTAGATCTTGACATCACTAGACCATATAAAGATCTCTTTTATTTTGATTCAAGTCAAGTGAGATGTTTAGGATTAATAAAAGACTTGTGTGTTTCTTTAGTTCAATACCCTACCAAAACAATCCTAATGGATATAGTAGTAGCAGATATACCTCCAAAATATGGGATGTTATTATCCAGGTCCTGGGGTGCTAAGCTTCAAGGATCACTTCAATTGGACATGTCTTATGCTACTATCTCTGTTTTCGGCCAACCTAAGAAACTATATAGAGAGACATTAATGAAATATGTAGTAAGTAGCCAGGAAAGACCACAAAATTTCCCTATCTACTCAGTGTACTCAGATATGGATTCATTCATTCTGTACAATGTCGAAATCAATCTTGCCAACAATGAACCAGTTTTAGCAGTAGAACCAAAAGAAATTAAAAAAGGAAAAACAAATGTTCAGATTCAGGAAATCTCAGATACCATTCATGATTCAGACAGTAAAGAAAAATCAGATGAAAAAAAAAACTAATTCCCCCTGCTAAACAAATTCCCACCACCCCTTACATGGATTATGTCCATGAAATTATTTGGCACTTGGAATTTGATGGCTCGGTCAATAAATTAGGAGCTAGAGTAGGAATTTGGGTGCATAACTTGGAAAATGACCATGCTTAAGGCCATGCCTACAGGTTAAACTTTAAATGCACCAATAATATGGCAGAGTATGAAGCTCTTTTGCTAGGACTTAAACTTGTAAAAAGATTAGGAGCAATTATGGTATCTGTCATAGGGGATTCAAAGTTAATCATAAAACAGATCAATGGGAAGTACCTAACTATGAATCC
Source organism: Pinus taeda (assembly GCA_000404065.3). NCBI lineage: Eukaryota > Viridiplantae > Streptophyta > Pinopsida > Pinales > Pinaceae > Pinus > Pinus taeda. Next base: position 45,222 of record APFE031558186.1, read on the forward strand.
TAGATTAGGATAGTATAGAGGAATATCTATAGAGATTCTTAATACTTTTTTGGAAACTAAGCTTGTTGTAGTACCTAGGAAACACAACTTACATACTCACAGTCTAGCCATGTTTTCCAGCACCTGTAAATTACCTTTCAAACGTAATCATCAGTTCACTATTGAAATTAGGCATAGGCCAGATATCCCTGACAATCTGAAGAACTGGCAAGTTTTCAAAAGTGATGAACAGATAAATAACTTTCTAACTTTAGACCAAGAATTTTCTCACAGTCACATAGATCTTGATACAGACAATAACACTAATTAGATAGATGAGATAGATGCCAACATTTTAGAAGAAAGATTGACTCAAATGCTTCATCCCAGAACTTTCACCAAGCAGGAAGTTCAAGACTTAAAACAAATGGACCTTGATGAGATAAATGAAGAAGAAACAGAGGTAATTGATCTGAAGGACAATCATCTGCTGAAAGGATTAACCCCTCTAGAGGACCTCTTTGATTCTAATGAAATTCCTAAGAAACCAAAGATGGAACCATTGAAGGCAGAAAGTGAAGAATATAACCTGGGAGTAGAAGAAAATCCAAAAATGATAAAACTATCAAAGTCATTACCTCCTGACCAAAATTTGAAATATTTTTAACTCATGAGAGAATTCTAGGATGTTTTTGCCTGGAGTTATGAGGATTTGAAATCATATGATACCTCAATAATTCAGCATACAATACCTTTGAAAGAAGACCAGAAGCCATTCAAAAAAAACCTTAGAAGAATCAACCCTTTATTATTACTACTGATTGAAAAAGAAATCAAGCGTATGTATGAGGCAGGGATAATTGTACCTATAAGATTTTCAGAGTGGATATCAAATTTAGTACCGACTAGGAAGAAAACTCGGGAAATTAGATTATGTGTAGATCTGAGAAATGTGAATAAGGTTTCTCTGAAGGATAATTACCCTTTACCAAGATGGACCATATTTTGCAAAGGGTGTTAGGTTCTTCTAGAATTTCTTTTTTAGATCGATTTTCAGGGTATAACCAGATTATAGTTCATCTTGATGAGGAAGAAAAAACTTCCTTTACCACACCATGGGGCACATTCATGTATATCAAAATGCCATTTGGACTTAAAAATGAAAGAGCTACTTTCCAGAGAGCAATGGATATTGCATTTGCTAAAGAAATTCATGATTTTCTTGTCATATATTTGGATGACCTAACTGTTTTTTCTAAGTCATATAAGCAGCATTTGGACCATCTCAGACAGGTATGTCTCAAATGCAAAAAATATGGTATCTCTTTAAATTCTAAGAAGTCTTTATTTTGCCTGGAAGAAGGTAAACTCTTGGGTCACATCATTTCAAAGGATGGCATCCGAATTGACCCTGCCAGAATAGATGCAATTTTACAAATACCTCATCCTAGAAGTATCAAAGAACTTCAATCTTTCTTGGGAAAGATAAATTTTTTGAGAAGATTCATATCTAATTTAGCAGAACTAATCAGGTTACTTAATAACATGTTAAAAAAGGATTCAAGTATAAAATGGACAGTGGAAGCCAAACAAGCATTTGAAGAAATTAAAATGGCTTTAACCAAAACATCAGTCCTTACAAGTCCCTAATTTGACAGAGATTTCATAATTTTTTCTTTTGCCTCAGAACACACTATAGCAGTTGTTTTACTACAAAAGGACGGCCAAGGATGTGAAAAGCCTATAGCCTTTTTTAGTAAAGCACTAAGAGATGCATCACAGAAATACAAGATCATGGAAAAACAAGAATTTTCACTTGTTAAAGCAATTAAGGACTTTAGAGTTTATATATTATATTCTCATGTGATAACCTATGTAACAAATGCTATTGTCAAGGACATTCTGACTCAAGATGGAATTGAGGGCAAAAGGGGCAAATGGATTGCTACCATATTAGAATATGATATTGAAATAAAACCTACAAAACTGATAAAATGACAGGGATTGACCAAACTTATGGCATAAACAAATTGTCAAGCCCTAGATATATGGATGAAGAACAGGAGATGGCGACTCCACAAATCAGCCAAGCCTTTTTAGATTCACCTTGGTATGCTGATATAATCTATGTGTTACAAAACCTGCAAGCTCCTCCAGGGTTATCCAGACCAAAAAATAGGTTTTTGAAGATGAAAGCTTTAAAGTTTTGTATTTTAGATAATGCTCTTTTTTGGAAAAATCATGAAGAGATCTTATTAATTTGTTTGTTAAAAAATGAAGCTGACAAGACCCTTCAAGAGTTTCATGCAGGAGATTGTGGTGGACACCTCTACTGGAAAGCAACTGCAGATAAGATTTTAAGGGTTGGTTTCTACTGGCCAACCTTGTTTGCTGATGTAAAGAAATTTGTCACTTCATTTCATAAATACCAAACTTTTGAGGGCAAGAGAAAACTATTACCTTTACCCCTAAAACCAACCTCTACTGAAAAGTCATTTCAACAATGGGGTCTTGACTTCATTGGAGAAATCCATCCTCCCTCCTGTGGCCAACATAAATGGATTCTCACTGCCACTTATTATTTCACGAAATGGATAGAGGCTATCCCCTCCAGACAGGCCAATGACACTGTAATCATAGGTTTCCTAGAAACCAATATATTGTCCAGATTTGGCTGCCCTGATAAAATCATAACTGATAATGTTGCAGCTTTTAAATCAAGAAAGATGATCAGTTTCTGCAACAAGTACCATATCACACTAGGCCACTCCATAGCCTATTATCCACAAGGGAATGGTTTAGCTGAATTTTCCAACAAAAGCCTTATTAATATCATTAAGAAATTGTTGGAAGAAAATAAAATACTTGGCATAAGAAACTAATAAATGCACTATGGGTAGACAGATTAACAACCAAAAAGTCCATTGGCACTAGTCCCTATGAGTTAGTGTATGGTATGGAGGCTATATTTCCTTCATCATTAGAAGTTCCTGTTATGAAATTACTTGAAGAAGCTCAAGTGGAACCTAATGATATCCAAAGGAGGATAAATCAGACCATCAATTTACAGCAGACTAGAGAGGAAGTGTATCGAAGATCCCAAATATGGCATGAAAAGCTCAAGAAGATATTTGATAAAAGAACCAAGGTAGAATATTTCCACCTTGCATATAAAGTGCTAAGATGGGATTCCAGAAGAGAAAATAAGGGGAAACATGGGAAGTTTGACTTCCTATGGAAAGTACCTTACATTATCCATGCGCTACAAGGAAACAACACATATTTTCTAGATAACTTGGATGGTTGTTATATACCTAGGGGGGTAATATGGGGTACCGAGGGAGGTACCCAAGGTAATAATGTAATAATGGGATGGGCCATAGTAATAAATAAGGTGGTTAACCCATGTCATGTAAGGGACCACAAGAGTTAATAATAATGTAAGGGACCATGTATTAGTTGAGGTATGAGGAAATCATGGTAATGATGCATGGTATTGTATGTATGAGCCTATATAGAGGCTAGAGACTCCACATGGAGAGATATGAAGAAGAAGTATTCTTGTTGAACAAAGCATATGGCTTGTGGAAGTGTTCCTCCTTCCTTAAGGAGTGAATGTATGGTGTTTCCCTACCTTAAGGGTTTGATAATAAAGAAGCATTTCTATCTATATTCAGATCTTATTATTTCTTGGGTATAATTTTTATTATCTTATATTTCTGGGTTAGATCTATAACAAGTGGTATTAGAGCACTTTCTTGGGCACAAAAGTGGAGAATTTTTTTTACTTTTTGCAGGATTTCAAGGGCAGCGAGTTGCAGATCAGATCTATACGTTTTGGTTCAAGATCTGTAAAATCTGATTGCAGATCTGTATTCTTTGTGAAAAAATAGTCGATTTAAAAAAAAATCGGTCAAATCGGAGTCTGGATGAAGGAGATATCGCTGATCTAAAAATCAGTAGGGTTGTAGACAATTTTTCGGGGCAGCGAGTTTCCAGCACAGATCTAGATGTCCTGGTGCAAGATCTGCAAGATCTAATTGTAGATCTTGAAGCTTTGTGAAAAAACACCTACTTTCAAAAAAACAATCAGTCGAATCAGATTCCGGATGAGGGAGATATCGCTGATTTAAAATCAGCTCTTTTTTTCAGAAATTTTGGGTGACGGCGAGAGAGTAGCAGCGCAGATCTGAAATTCCAGTGTTTGAATCAAGATTTCTATAACATGGGCAGATGCAGAATGGTTGTTCCATTTCCAAAAATAGGTTATAATAGAGATTCTGAGCAATATTGACGACACTATGACATTTTCAAATTTTCGCCAAGTAGGTGAATTTTTTTTTTCCAAACCATTCATGGATTCTAGCAAGGCATTTTTTTCAGAGAATGATAATGGTATGACTATTGAAGAACTCATAAAGGAACTAAAGCGTATATTTGGGACACATTGGAGGGATAAAGTGTGGTTATTTTTAATAGATGAGGCTGCCAAATGGTGGTGGAATTCACTTGACCACAAGCAGTTGACCAAACTTTCAGATGAAGAATTTGAAAAATTAACTTTTAGAAGATGGTCTCATGCAGAAAACAAGATAAGGAGAAACATGTGGGTATATCCTATTACAGGTTCATGGATTGATTCAAAAAGAGAAGATCATTGTTTCTATAAATCCTAGTTGCAAGCATAATTTCATCAATGTTAATTTGGCAAAAAAATTGCAAGTTCCAACAAAAAACAAATTGAACATACACAGGTTGATAATGAGGATGTTCAAGTGTAGAAGGATTTGAAGATTTCTATGGATAAATATGTGTTGCATGGTGATTTTTATACTTTAGAGATGGATAATGTGGATTTTGTTTTGGGATATCCTTAGATGGAATCGGTAGGTACTATCAATATTAATGTACAAAAGAAATTCCTGAAGCTCTGGTATAAAAAGAAGAAAATTACATTACAGGATATTTCCACTAATAAACAGATAGAGTCCAAGGAGGCTGAAGCAGAAGATGTTCAAGGGACTGACATATCATATGATGAGCCTTTGATGATCGACAATCAAACAGAAACAGAGGCTGCAGAAGGAAAGTTACAGGTGATGATACATCAGAGGAGGGCTTAGTGGTTGAAGTCATATTGAAAAATAAGACACCACAACAGGCACCACAGCAGGGTGAAGTCAAGCAAAAGTCATCGTGGGTTAAAACTTCAACATATCATCACACACATAACCCCGCAAGACAACCATCAAGATGGAAACCAAGTAATCACATGATGGATACAAAGGAGAGACGATCCACCTACTACACATCAACACAAAAGAGCTGCCACGGTCAACTTCCATCTCAAGCGAGCGAGGCACTAGCGAGATCGAGGGTTCACCTTTCTCTTGGATGGCTAGATGCATGTGCTTGGTATCAGTGGACTACTCTTTTGAGTAGATCTTATTATTTGTGTTCTTCCCATGTTTCGAGGACGAAACATGCTAAGGGGGGTGGAATGTTATATACCTAGGGGGATAATATGGGGTACCAAGGGAGGTACCCAAGGTAATAATGTAATAATAAGATGGGCCATATTAATAAATAAGGTGGTTAACCCATATCATGTAAGGGACCACAAGTAGTTAGTAATAAGGTAATGGGCCCATGGTATTAGTTTGATGGTATGAGGGAACCATGGTAATGATGCATGGTATTGTATGTATGAGGCCTATATAGAGGCTAGAGACTCCACATGGAGAGATATGAGAAGTATTCTTGTATGAACAGGCATATGGCTTGTGGAGTGTTCTCCTTCCTTAAGGAGTGAATGCATGGTGTTGCCCTACCTTAAGGGTTTGATAATAAAGAAGCATTTCTATCTATATTAAGATCTTATTATTTCTTGGGTATAATTGTTATTATCTTATATTTCTGGGTTAAATCTACAAGCGTGAAGAACTTGGCATTGAAGACAGAACAGGGACCATTTTAGAAATCAAAAGGGTATTAACCAAAAAAACTTTGATGCAAAATTTAGAAAAAACATGCCATGACATGTAGGCAAAGATTAATGCTTTTATGGAGAAATTTGGCATTACTGCAGAGCAAGGGGCTACCTAGTCCTTTAGTTATCAATGACAAATTAATGAGGGATAAAGATTATGTGGACAAATTGAATCAATATGCAGGCAACCAGGCAAGTTCATCAACAAGTGCATCAGCATTAAAAGCACTGCCTACCAACAGAGTTCTCTATGACAGTCTAGAGAACATGTTCTATGTAGAACATGAAATAAAGCACTTGTTTCCAATTCAGCCCACCTTTTTCAGGTATACCGAGACTAATGAGACTCTTATAAAACTTCAGAAAACAAGAATACCACAGCCAAAATGGTGGGAAGAAATGCTAGAAATTTTTTAATTTATCCTTAGTAAAAGGTAAATTTTGGTTATTTACTACATTCAAAGGTGGTGAAAGAGGATAAACAAAGATCAAATAGGTAAAGAATATCAAATGCAGGTAAAGTGTATTAGTAAGATGGAAAGCAAGGCAACCAGCACAGAATTACATCAAAGACAACGAGATGCCAAATTATAGGACCTGACTCCAGCGCATTCTCAAGAGTAGGGACATCAAACCATCAATTTGCTTCTATCTGCTACCTACGAGACCATCTGGCCCTATCTTCATGTAACTTCTAGTTAATCCTCTCATATTATATCTCACTTTGTTATGAGATATTGTATTGTAAAGATTTTTGTATAAATACACACCCATTCGGAGTATTGAGGGTGGATTCTTAGACATTGTTGTAAAACTGATCATTTTGGAATAAAGTGTTATTGGACAAATCTTTCATGGCTGGTTGGATGAAAAATTAACACAAAGGACTTTTCACAGTATTCATGAGCAATACATCACACAAATGAGTATTTTATAACTCATGTGTTATTGTTCTCTTGTTTAAATATTTCAATTATGTTTCATGTTTGACAACTTAAACGAAAAAGCTTAATCCAGAAAGTGCTTCAGTGCAATCTGTTTTCAATCGTTTATATTCTTGATGTTTTCTTCTAAACTAGCATAAACAGTGAATTCTTGATTGCTCCTGTTTCCTAGTTTAATCATTTTGATCGTTTATTAAAGAATTCTTAGTTGCTCTTTATTGGTGATCATTCAAGTTATTTTCTCTTAAATCATGTTGAAGGATTCTTAATTTCCCTTCATCTCTTTTAAGTCCATCCCATCCTATAAAGTTGTCATTTGATCCCTGTTTTAGCTATCTTGCCCTATGAAGCCATCCTTTGCTGAGAGACCAAATCCAGCTGAGCCATTTCTTTTGACTCCATTAGCCCAATGGCCTGAACTATTCAGTTCCAACCCTTTTCTATTGAATTTCACCACCAAACTCAATCAAATCCCAAAACTTTCATAACTAGCCTAAAACCTTATAAAACAAAGCTAAATCCTAAAGAGAAAGCCCTCTTTGGACACAGATTGGCTAGATTCTGTGTTTTAAGGTCAGTTTGTGGTTACCTCAGACCCCTTTCCTCTTCTTACAACTTCTAGGAAAATATGAGTGATAACACATGTAATCATTGAAGTTTATAATCATAATTTTATATAGGATTTTCTTTTAAATGATGTTTAAATTATTGTTATGAAAACCATATTTATCACTATATCTTAATATATAGTGTTTTTTTGTTTTTAAAAGATCTTTGTTTCTATATGGAGTTTTTAATATATATATTTTTTGTCTTTTATGAGGGGTTAGGAGACCAATTCTAGTGCGCCTTCTGTTGATACTTTAGTGGTTATTCAGTCACCACATAAACTTAGTGGGGCTCATCTGCTAATTGGGATGCCATGTGGCACACTGTGGGCCCCCTTGTCATGTCAAACTTTGAAGAACTCTATCTTTCACATACGAGCTCAGTTTGACGAACCGTTCCCACCACCACGATCATGATGAAAGGATCTTCAACATGAACATAGTTTGAGCACAATCCAAACACTCTGATTTTTGAGCCCTCTTTGAGTCCTCTTGGGCTTCTACATGTGTCTAGTGCCACCTGGATCAATCTTCGCCACTAAGGAGCTTTTGGTCCTCCAAAAGCATGAAAAATAATCTACAATTTCTTTGTACCTTGTCTGCATCACAAGCATCTTGAAAGGTCTCGCTTCCATCTCCTTCACCTTTGTTCTTTGGAGCCTTAAGAGATGAGCTGGCACCTACAAACTTTGCAAACCTGAAGTACATTGTGTCATAAATTACATGCTTGACTTACATGACCAACTAATGACCCAAGCATCCCATACTTGCCACGAGTTTATAGCACATACTTGGTGGTCAAGTTTACATCGAAATGGAAACAATACCCCAGCTATGAAAACAAGGCCAACATATCATTGTTGTTTCAACAAGTGATGGAAAACACATCATCACTGCAACACATGATTTACAAAAATAAAGCCAAACACTATTGTTTCTTTGACAAGTGATGGAAACACATCACTTTCACAGTTTATCATGCAACACAAAATAATACCAGACATCATTGTTGCTTAACAAGCGATGGAAAACACGTAATCACTTTTATATTTTAAAATGCAACAAATGATTTACAAAAGCACGACCATGACAAGCTAACATATCTAGAAACCATTTTTCACTTATCAATGTGAATAGGTCAACCCCCTGTGGTGGATTTGCTTGTCGAACAATTGTTTCACATGGTTCATGCACCGACACTTTGTCTTTAAGGCACTACTCTAGATGGAGCCTCCAACATGTGGTTCTTTGATGGCCATCTTTGTTGCAATGGTTGCAATACATCTTCTTCCTCAAGATCTACTTAA
>APFE031558191.1:8515-19492 GCA_000404065.3 Pinus taeda
TTTTGATAGCATTCTTGAGAGATTTCATTCTTCATCATTCTAATAAAAGTAGACATGAGATGAACTAAGTGAAAAACCATAATTGAGAACGAAGTTGCAACTATTCTAAAGCAAAGCTAAATGAAGTATTTCTATCACTCTGCTACACAATTTAGAGAGCACTACCTCCTTGTGATAGCGTTCTTGAGAGATTTCATTCTTCATCATTCTAATAAACGTAAACATGAAAATGCAAGGAAAAACTCATTCATAAATAAAACATTTCACCACTTAGTTTTAGGATTAACCATCAACTAAAAGGCTTTTGAAAATATTCATTTATAACATGAGTTACTTAAACTAATAAGGAAATGGCATTGAACAACTTAACTCAAAAACTAATGAACAACAATTGTAATGAAAGACTCATTCATAAGTGCAACATTTCACCACCTAGTTTCAGGATTAACCATCAACTGAAAGGCTTTTGGAAACATTCATTTATATCATGAGTTGCTAAAAACTAATGAAAAACTTAATTTAAAATCTAGAAAACTAATGAACAACAATAAAATGGACTAATTTATGCTACTAAAATCAACTTAAAACTACTAATAAGAAACTTACAGAGCAATGAAAATCAAAGGACTATTCTACTTCTGGAATACAACTACTCTGAGTTAGTGAAAAGATAACAGAAGCTGCATTTACAAACAAAGTTACAAAATGATTATAAACATAATGAAAAACAAAGTGAATGTACAACTAAACTATCATATACAAAATAGAAATAAAATGTCCCCTTGACCATGCAGGGGCCCTTTGTAAGGTCTCGGATTATCAACATGAAATCAACACTTCACAAACGCTTCAGGTATCCAGTGAAAATAGATATTCTGCATTAAAACAGAGAAATCAGTTCTTCACACTACAAAGGGGAAATTTGCTCTATTACATAAGCAAAAAATTGAACTTGTTTTGCGTTCTACACACTGGTATTTATATGAAAAATATACAGCTATTTTGAAGAGAGAAATTAGCTATAGCAAAACACGTAGATAGGTAGTGTATGAAGAATTCTTGTCTTCATTGCCTTGAAACATAAATCTTCTAAAAGTGGCTATTGGATTCTATTTGTGCAGGTGGCAGATGAAGTCCTTGGCTTTAGGAGACTGCCTCGGATCCATCACTAAGAATCATGTCAAAACAGAGTCCTACTTGCCATAGGTCTGCTACAGTTGACTTCCCTTTGACCAGAGTTCTCCTCATCTATCTAGGCCAAATGGATAGGATACAATCCATGTTCTGACGTTTTCCAAGGTACCCATGTGGTCTATTTCCTCTCTTGACACCTGTAACCTACAAAAGCGTGGAGATGGCTGCGGAACAGCTGATTAGCTGCGAAATGTGGCTGCGTTGCATACCTCAAAGCCAAAAACCTATTCAAATAACAAAAACAACAATATAAATTGTAAATCACTAAAATATACTCCTTGAGGCAATATGCAATTGATTTTGATGATTAAGGATGCATTGTTCATGGAAAAGCAAAGGAAGAAGGATGAGAAAGTTGCTTAAGAGAGAGGTAGTTTTCGAACTCAACATACCCCCACTGTGAGACTATTTCATGTTCCCATGCAATCAAAATTTTAAACATCCTCCTTTTACTGCATTTGCTCTGAGACTTCATCCAAAACATCCAACCGTTTCTTGCTTCTATTTGTTGCAACTGCCACCCTAGGCTTCCTCATGAGAAATCTATACTTGAGGTTAATGAGATCCCTATTTAGCTTCTTGTTTTTCCTCTTTAATTTTATGTTCTTCTTATGCCACAGACCCAAATGAAGCATAGTGTTGTCATGGATAATCTTATCTAGTTTGTTTTGTTCTTTTAAGGCTTCATTTTCCTTTTGAATATGTCTATTTAAAACCTCTAGCTCATAGATTTCCTGCTTAAGTGAGCTAGTCAAAGTCTCTTGTGATGTAGCTAGCTGCTCAGGGTTGGATGAAGTCCCTTGATCTACTGATGTATTCTTTTGCTCCAGTGACTCAATATAATCATAAATCTGCTATTGGATTGGGTCAATCCCTGGAGAGACTCTCTTTGGGTTACTTTCAAAGTTTTGTTGAGGAGAGTGTTGTGGGCTTTTCTCAAATGAGATATTGTCTTGAGACTGAGTTGGAGTTTCTTCTCCCAAATCTATGAATGGAGTCTCTTTTGATTTTGTTTTCTTTACTATGCCCTTGAATCTAGAACTCCTCCTTAAACTTTGGGAGCCTATGTTTTCTTCCTCTATAACCTGTCTACTTTTCCCCTTTTCTTTCTCTTTCTTGAACTAATCCCTAATGTTGACTAATCTCTCAAAAATAAATTGTTCATCCTCTGATGAAGGTTTAGAAGTATTTTTGTGGATTTCTTCAACTTTTTCCTTCATCTTTCTCCTCCATTTTGTCTACTTTCTGATCTCTATTAATTTTTCAAAGATAGGTTCACTGTTTTCTTTTGCTAAAGTTGTAGGAGTGTTTTGAATTGTAAGACTGGTTTTCCTTCTCCTACTCTTTTTCATAGAACTTCCTTCAGGTAATTCTGGTGGATCTTCGAAAAATTTTATGATCAGAAAGTTCTCCCATGTGTCTCCTACACTCTTTAAGTTATATTCAACTAGAATGTTTTTGAGACCACGGTGATAAAGATTAGTTTCTATGTCTTCCATTTTCTTCTGAACAATAGTGGCCATTCTCCTTAAACTATTCAACAGGAAGAATGGGATATTGAGGGTTCCTTTTTCAAGAAAATTCATTAACAGTCTTGTGTGATACACATACATGGAACCGAATCTACCCTTGCATGTAATAAATTTTGTACAATTAATAGCATGCTACTCCATTTACCCTTAAGTGAAAAGATGGGAATTCCTCTCTTAAAAACTGAAGTGTCCATACCTGGGTTTTGGAGAATGACTTTCCAAGTTTCATCATGGAATTCTTTATTATTGAACGACCTCTTTCTAACCTTTGGTAGCTCGATTGCTACAACAATAAAAGACTCGGTCAATGTAAACTTTATGCCACCAATCTCCATGTCCATCCCATCAAATGATCTAGCAAATGACCTGGTGATCTCTTTATGGTGACCATCTAATTTCTCAATGAAACTCAACCAACCAACTTTCTTCAACATCCCTTTCAACTGAGGATAACCTTCCATATATTTCACTCCTATAGGTTCTATTCTAACAATGAGACCCATCAATCCTATTCTCTACTTTTCTTCAAATTTACCTTCATTGTCTGCACAAAGAATATTGTGTATACGGTAGTGGTATGTGGAAGAAAAAATGGTTATAGATATGGAGATGAAATAATGGAGTATGTGGAAGGAAAATGACTATCAATAAGAGATAAAACATGTAGGGTATATGAAGTTGTATGCGTGAAATAGTGCAGAAGATATATGGAATGGAGTGGTTGCAAACTATGTGGAAAACAGAGTATTGCTATACGTAGAGAGAATTGAAAACAGAATGAATGATTGTGTGCTCAACATATCCGAGTGCTTGTATACACAAGAAAGATGCGGAAGTATAAGCGAGGAACTCGATGTAATAAAGGAACAAGAGGGTTGTGAATCCAATTAGGTTATGTCATGTATCTAGCCATTAAATGGGTGTGCTGGAGAAGTACAGTGAAGTACGAGTTAAAAATCAAGATCAAATCATGAGACCGTTAGGCATTTAAGTCAAAAGGCATGGTGGAATAATCACGACAATCAAATCTTATTATGACAAGTCAAGGAGTAGTGTGATTATACGAGTTATACAATTTATGTTTTATATTGCTATTTGAAATAAGTTTTTGTGTTTACTTCTAGAACCATACCTTTCCGCTTGCTAACCTTTTGTTGTTTGCTTCTTCAAGTGCTTAGATGTTGATATGTTTTCAAAATTTGTTTTCTCCTTCATTACCTACATATGAAATTTATTATGAACTGACCTCTTTATTCTTGAACTAATGACCAAATTGTTACTGCAGAGTTAGATTCGCTGCAGAAGAGGGTTAGCTACAGAACTAGAATAGTTGTGGAATGAGAACAACTACAGAATGTGAAACAGAGAATAAAATGTGACTTTATGAATGAATGAAATGGAGATGGATGTGTAGATGAAAATATGACAAAATTGAAATGAAAAATGGAGATGGGAGAAATGATAAAGAAGAAAAATTTATTAGTGGAATATGGTGGTGGCGTGGAGTGAAACTTTGCAGAAGTAAAATAGAATGAAATGAAGTAAAACAATGAATTTTCAGAATGCATAATGAGTCACCATTTTTGGAAAATATAGGGTGTCAGAGTCTTCTGATTTTCACCCTGTATTTTTTTTATAAGCATGCCAATCAGTGATTGGTTTTCAACCTTATACAATTTTTTTTTATTTTTTTTAGATATGATGAAAATAACAAAGACTAAGTTGGTGGAGAAGAAGGATTCTTCTTCACCAACTTCATTTTAGAATTATTTTGAAAGATCTTGATGAACTCCTCCTTTGAGATTGGTTTTTGATAAATTTTCAACCTATGACCATTCACAAGGAGAGGAGTTTGATTCTTATCTATTGTTCTGATTCTTACTACTCCATTACTAAAAACCTTTTCAATCTCATATGGCCCAAACCAATGAGTTTGAAACTTTCCTTGAAAATCCTTAAACTTTGAATCAAATAACAGTGCCTAATCTCCCTCTTGAAACTTCTTGTCTTTGATGTAATTGTCATGCCACTTAGTCCTCTGTTGCTGAACTAGACCAGTTCCTTGAACATCCTCTTGTCTGATTTCATCAAGTTCATTCAACTGCTCCAGTTTATGCTTTTGAGCTTCTGATAAATCCATCCCCAACTGGACTGCCATCTTGAAAGTTTTGACTTGGAACTCTATGGGGAACATGACTTGCTTCCCATAAACAAGTTCATAGGGTGTATGTCCTATTGTGTTCCTCCATGTAGTTCAATAGGCCCACAAGGCTTCAGGAATACTTTCTTCCGAATCTCTTCTATGCAGATGCATAGTGTTGGTGAGGATTCCTTCAATTACTTTATTTGTAGACTCCACTTGACCATTTTCTTGTGGATGATAGGGAGTGGATTTCCTATGCTTGATCTTGTACTCTTCCATAAGCCTCTTCATCATGTTGGATGTGAGTTGAGTTCCCTGATCTGTCACAATTTCTCTTGGAACACCAAAGTGAGTAAAAATATCCTCAAAAAGAAAAATAACTATAAATTTTTCGTTAGCGAAAAGTAATGCTTTGGCTTCTACCCATTTGGTGACATAATCGGTGCATAATAATATATACTGTTTCTGCTTGGATGGAGGATTAATAGGTCCAATAAAGTCAAAAGCCCATTTTTCAAAGGATTCGATAAGTACTTGAGGTTGTAATGGCATTTCATTTGAGGGGGAAGGTCTCCCTACCCTTTGGCAGTTGTCACACCTTATGACATATTCTTTAGCATCTCTGAAGATGGATGGCCAATAATATCCTAGAGAAAGGATTTTATAGGCTGTCCTCTTGTCAGCAAAGTGACCACCACATGGCCCATCATGATATGCTTTGAGAATATCAGGCATTTCATATTCCCTGACACACCTTCTGATCATAAAATATGGCCCTGTTTTATACATTCATTAGTGATCCATGAATATCTTGCACTATCTTGAATAATCTTTCTTTTCTCTCTAGGAAATAAATGTGAAGGTAACTTCCCTGTAACCAAGTAGTTAGCAACATCTACAAACCAAGGAGTTTGAGTAGTTACTGCAAATAAATTTTCATCAACAAACTTATCCTCAACTGGAAAGTCTTCTTTGATATTCTAAATCCTGGACAAGAAATCAGAAACTGTGTTTTGTTTTCCATGTCTATCTAGCATAGTAATGTTGAATTCTTGCAAAAGTAAAAGCCATATTGTAACTTTACCATTAGTAATAGGTTTATTCATAAAATATCTAATTGTAGAGTGATTTGTATGAAAAAAAGTTTCATATCCTGTTATATAGTGTCTAAACATGTTAATTGCATGAACAACAACTAAGAATTGGTTTTCAGTCATAGTATAATTTAAGTCAGCGGGAGTAAAATTTTTACTTGTATAGTAAATGGCATAAGGAATCAACTCTTTTGTCCCAATACAGCTCCTAGAGCTGTATCTGAAGCATCTGTAGAAATATGGAAAGGAAGTTTCCAATTTGGTCCTCTTAAGATAGGTGCTTAAGATATTTTTACTTTCAAGGTTTCAAATGCTAATGGGAGATCAGGATTCCACTTGAATTCACAATCTTTTGTAAGCAATTTGAAAAGTGGAGATGCTACTTTGGTAAAGTTTTCTATAAACATTCTATAATATCTTGTAAATCCTAGAAAAATTCTAACATCTTTTTGGCAATTTGGTAACTTAGAGATGACTTCAACTTTTGATTTGTCCACTTTAATCCCATCTCCTGAAATGTGATGTCCTAAAACAATGCCTTTTGTAAGCATCATAAAGCATTTTTCATGGCTTAGTGAAAGGTTTGTTTCTCTACATCTTTTAAGGAATTTTTCCAAATTTTCCAAAGCTTCTTCAAATGTGTTACCATATACTGTAAAATCATCCATATATACCTCTACACAATCATGTATTCGATTAGAAGAAATTCCTAGTACTGCTCTTTGGAATGTTGTTGGTGCATTACATAACCCAAAAGGAAGCACTCGGTATGCAAAAGTTCCCCATGGACAAGTAAATGTGGTTTTATCCTAATCCTGAGGTGCTACCTGAATTTGATTATAACCACTAAAACCATCCAAGAATGAGAACTAATTTTTACCTGCTAATGTATCTAATACTTGATCTATGAAGGGCAAAGGAAAGTGATCTTTCAAGGTTCCTTTATTCAATTCTCGGTAATCAATGCACAACCTCCATTTCCCATTCTTTTTAGGCACAATTACCAAAGGAGAAACCCATTGTCTATCTGAAATTGGGTAAATGAAGTTTACATTGAGTAATTTTTGGAGCTCTTACTTCACAATCTCCCTAAGATTTGGATTCATCCTTCTTTGAGGTTGTCTGATTGGTCTATTGTTTTCCTCAATATAGATATGATGGATAGAAGTCTTAGGATCAATACCTTTCATGTCAGTATACTCCCATGAAAATGCAGCAGAATGCTTTTGTAATATTTTGGTTAGCTCTTCTTGTTGTAGTTTCTCCAAGTTTTTGTTTACATTCAATGTCCTACTTGGAAAAATTTCAATTGTAGAGCTACCAAACTCTTCCAAAGAATAGAGAGACATCTACCTAGATGACAAGTATTCAATATTAGATTTTTCCTGGAATTGTGCATGATCATATTCTGAAAATGTTTCAAAATTTTCCAATGTGTTCAAAATTTGACTATCTTCACTAATTTCTGATATAGTAAAGATAGGTTGAATAACATATTCATCATCGATCCATTCCTTGTCATCTATTTCTGCGATTGCTTTTGCTGGAGGATACAAAGTAAATTTCTTTGTTGAATTACCATTAGAAATGTACATGTCAACAGATCTACAACTAATAAAAGCATTAGTTGTGGCTAGCCAAGGTTTTCCTAATATGAGTGGGTGTCCTCCTAGATTATTCTTGAGAGTTAAAATCATGAAGTCAACAGGATATTCCCAAGAATCTAAGGAGATTGAAATGTCTTCTAGCACACCATCTGGTTTGATTACTGATCTATCTGCAAGTTGCAGTAAGATAGGTGTGTAAAGAAGGTTAGGAAGTTTGAGCTGCTCCATAGTTTGTATACTCATAATGTTTATTGCTACCCCTAAGTTAATCAATGTGTTTGGGATTTCAATCCCATTTATATGTGTCTTGACTATTGGACTTCCTGTATACACATATTTCTACATGGAAATCTTTCCCATCATGATATCTGTTATCTTTCCTACAAGGCGAATTCTTTTTGTTTCTCTTGGTTTTCTTCTTAGTCTTTTGATTCTCAACTCCTTTATTATCTTAGCTAGAATTGGAATTTCTCTAATGGCTTGTAACAAAGGAATTTTAATACAAACATTCTTCAACTCATCTAGGAAGTCATAATTGGGCAACAAGATATGTTTTTCTACTCCTCTATAAATTTGTAATCTCTCAAGAAAAGGAGGTGTAGAAGTAGACATTGGTTGCTCAATAATAGGAGTTGTGTTTATTGACTCTTTTTGTTTACCTTTTTCACTAGTTTGGTTTTGTATGGATGTCCCATCAAAACTTGTATTGACTTTTAGAAAATCCTCCTTAGAAGCATCTTGTTCTTGAATATCTATAGAAGGTTTTTCCTTTTCTAATATCCTACCAGATCTAAGTTGAACATCATTAAGATCTAGAGGAGCAATCATGTAAGTAGGAAATTGTTGTCCTTCTACCATATAAGCATTCTGAAGGTTTTTATTATTGGGGTTTGGCAATGGTTGGGCTAGTAGTTGATTTGGTTTTTGTTGAAAAGGAAGTACGAGTTGATGATTTTGACTTTGTTGTGGAGGTTGTTGTGGAAATGGCAATGAAAGGTGAGGGCTTTGATTTGGAAGTTGTGGTTGTTGATTTTGCTACTGATTTTGTGGGGGAGGACAGCTTTGATAAGATGGAGGATATTGATAATATTGAGAAAATCTCCCATAAGGATTTTGTACCCCTTCTACCAATGGTTGAGATTGATACTGAGTTTGAGGTTGAGGCCAAGGTTGCTGCCAAGAATTCCAATTTGGTGGGGGCTGAAAATACATTGGATTGTTAAATCCTTGATTTCGCTAGCCTTGACAAGGTCTTCTTGCAACAAAACAAAGAGGTTCTATAGAATTTGGGATTGTTTCTTCTTGAAAGACAACCTTAAGACCTGGGATTGAAGGACAACATTTGGTCTCATGACTTTCTGAACGAATCATACAAGCTTCTACAATTATTGAATCTAAAGGGCATTCCCTTAGAGCATGTTCCTTTCTACACTTTGGACAAAAGATGGCTAAGGCATCAGCCTCTGTTTTCTGCTTGTTTTGGATTTTGAGGGTGTCCAGCTGCTCACTAAGGCTCCCTAAAATATCAGTTTTAAACTCATCAAGCATATTGCCAATTTCTTCCCTACTTACAGATCTGGTTGCAGATTTCTTTGCTCTAACAAGAAAAGGATCTCTTGGTCCTTTCCGAGTTTTAGATTTCCCTCTTGAGAGATGAACACATAAATCTGCTATGTCACTCAATGGAAGTTGAGAGATGTCTCCCTTCCCCATCATGTTAAGGATATCTATCCATTCATCTCTAATGGCCTTTAACAAAAGAGCTTTCAAAGTTTCTTTATCTAAGTTTTTCATTTTTGCTCTTTTCAAATTGTAGTTGAATCTCTCATGAAAAGCCTCTAAGTTTTCATCTTCCTTTTGCATCATTTTGAACACTCCATCCTTATGATTGGTAGGCATACAATAATCCAAGTATCTATCCAAAAATGCATGTTTCATTTCATTCCAAGTTCTAATGGATTGAGTGACTAACCCCATAAACCATTTCAAAGAAACCCCTTTTAGTGTTGAAGGGAACAATTTGAGTTTTTGAGAGTCTTCTATATAGTCATACATTCTGCACAAGACTTCAAACTCAAACAAAAATGTTTCAAGGTACTCACTTCTCAACCGATAAAAGTTTGGGAGGACAAATGGTGAGATGTTCTTAATTGTGGTATGTGTTTCCTCATATACTATAGGGAATCCAAATGAGTTATCTATTTCCCTATTTCCTCTACCTCCTCCATTAGTACATCTACCTCCTCCATTATTTCCTCTACCTCTCGCTCTACCCCCTCCCCAAAACAGTGAGAATTCTCCAACTTGTTCTTCTTCTGCCATTATAGTTTCTTCAGAGTCCTCTGGTTCTTCTATTAATGGATGATGAGAGAGAATTTATGCTTCTTCTTCTTCACTAGGTATTCCTACCTCATCAACTACAATACGCTCCCCTATAGAAGTGAAAAAGGTCTTCTCTCTTAGGTCTGTTTTAGTGGATGAAGTAGGAGAATCTTCTAACTAAGTTGCTACTCCTTGAATTCCAGGAATCCTATGGCTGGGAGTATGAGTCTGGGATGGAGGTGTATCCTTTATAACTCTTGGTGGAGTAGGTCGAGTTGTGAAAATCGAACTTATGCCCCTAGCTATAAATCTACCCCTAGAGTCTCTTTCTCTATGCATGTCATTATTTTGTTTTGTTGTTTTTAATGTTGTTTGTTTTGTTTTTTCCTTTTTTTATTTTATTTATTTTTTTTTTTTTTTTGAAGGTAAGAGATAAGGCTACCTAGTTACACTTCCTTGGCAATAGCACCAAAATGTTCAGTCAATTTAGTGTCCTAAATTGCTACATAAATTATCCGGGTATCGTAAAATGATGAAGTGTAGTGCACTATATGTGATAGAAGACCCTCTTACTTCACTATTTTTTAGTTTTATGTTTGTTTTGGGGTTTTGTTCTTTTGATTCCTAATGTTCTGCAATGTAGTCTAAAAAATCTTAATCTATTGCTACTAAGAGTCTAGAGAAATGAAATGAGAGCTAAAAGTGCTTTTAGGTCAAATTTGGAAGTAAAGTTTGTGAGCAAGAAAATGAAAAAAAAAGCTTCTCTTCTTGCTGTTGACAATAATACTGAGAGGGGGGGTGAATCAGTATTATCTAATTCTTTTGCCAAATCTTTCTTATTTATACTTTGAATTATTTTTGCATACCAATACCATAAATAATGAACATGAACAAGAAAAGCAGACAGTCACATCAAAGAACACCAGATATAAGGTGGAAACCCAATGTGGGTGAAAACCACCTGCTGCAATATGTCTCTATCTTCTTTCCAATTAGAAACTCCTTTTACAATGGTCTTGTACTGGTGCAGTCCTTTACCAGTACGCAGGCTGCAACCTGCAGAGAGCTACAACTCTCTCTCATTT
>APFE031558191.1:27198-59938 GCA_000404065.3 Pinus taeda
ATCTTAAGATATTCAATACTCAAAAGATACACAAGCCAAATGATCTCCTTAGCTTTATATAGGCATGATCTTCCTCAAATCATGGACTAATACCACGGACCAAAACCATGATAATATAATATCGTCGGCTAAATACCATAGGAAACCCCACGTGTGCGCGCTTTTATTGTCTTGAAGTGTGTGCACTGGGGTACGCACCCCATGAATGGGTAACCCGCGTATTTGGACGCGATCCCTGCACAGTATACCTGCGGGTACGCACCTCTTGAACTGTTCTCCTGCGTACTTCTTTATTTTCATCAAAATGAGAGCCATGCCATGGGTGTTGCCATCAAGTACAACATCTGAAACATATAATCATACCATAACCATAATGCCAACACTTGCTATTATGATCGTTTCCAAAACATGAACTGAAAGGACTTAAAACTACTATCTACTAAATTCAAAACCAAAGCTTAAATGACAAAATAAGATTGTAGTTATCTATGGTAAACCAAAAATGGAAATAAGATTACCTCTATTGTCTAATCTATTGCAGAATTAAAGCTTAATCAACAACTGAAGATGGAACTACAGCTAAGCTTAAGTGAAAAACTAAAACTGAAAATGAAGTTACAATTATGAAAGCAAAGCTAAATGAAGTATTTTTGTCACTCTGTTGTACAATTTAGAGAACACTACCTCCTCATGATAGCATTCTTGAGAGATTTCATTCTTCATCATTCTAATAAAAGTAGACATGAGTTGAACTAAGTGAAAAATCATAATTGAGAACGAAGTTGCAACTATTCTATTACGAAAGCAAAGCTAAATGAAGTTTTTCTATCACTCTGCTACACAATTTAGAGAGCACTACCTCCTTGTGATAGCATTCTTGAGAGATTTCATTCTTCATCATTCTAAGAAAAGTAAACATGAAAATGCAAGGAAAAACTCATTCATAAATAATACATTTCACCACTTAGTTTTAGGATTAACCATCAACTGAAAGGCTTTTGAGAATATTCATTTATAACATGAGCTACTTAAACTAATAAGGAAATGGCATTGAACAACTTAACTCAAAAACTAATGAACAACAATTGTAATGAAAGACTCATTCATAAATGCAACATTTCACCACTTTGTTTCAGGATTAACCATCAACTAAAAGGCTTTTGGAAACATTCATTTATATCATGAGTTGCTACAAACTAATGAACAACTTAATTTACAATCTAGAAAAATAATGAACAACAAGTAAAATGAACTAATTTATGTTACTGAAATCAACTTAAAACCACTGGTAAGAAACTTAGAGAGCAATGAAAATCAAAGGACTATTCTACGTTGGAATACAACTACTCTGAGTTAGTGAAAAGATAAGACAAGCTACATTTACAAACAAAGTTAGAAAACGAATATAAGCATAATGAAAAACACAGTGAATGTACAACTAAACTATCATATACAAAACAGAAATAAAATGTACCCTTGACCATGAAGGGGCCCTCTGCAAGGTCTCGGATTATCAACACCGAATCAACACTTCACAAACGCTTCAGGTATCCATTGAAAACAGAGTTTTTGTATTAAATTAGAGATATCAATTCTTCACACTACAAAGTGGAAATTTTCTCTATTACATAAGCAAAAACTTGAACTTGTTTTGCATTCTACATGCTAGTATTTATAGGAAAAATATAACACTATTTTGAAGAGAGAAAACAGCTATAGCAAAACACATAGACATGTAGTGTATGTGGAATTCTTGTCTTCGGTTGCCTTGAAACAAAAATCTTCTAATAGTGGCTATTGAATTTTGTTTGTGCAGGTAGCAGATGAAGTCCTTGGCTTCAGGAGACTGCCTCAAATCCATCACTGAGAATCATGTGAAAACAGAGTCCTACTTGCCATAGGTCTCCTACAGTTGACTTCCCTTTGACCGGAGTTCTCCTCATCGATCTAGGCCAAATGGATAGGATACAATCCATGTTCTGACGTTTTCCAAGGTACCCATGTGGTCTGTTTCCTCTCTTGACACCTGTAACCTACAAAAGCATGGAGATGGCTTCGGAACACCCCATTAGTTGCGGAATGTGGCTGCATTCCGTAGCTGAAAGCCAAAAACCTATTCAAATAACAAACATAACAATATAGCTTGTAAATCACTAAAATATACTCCTTGAGGCAATGTGCAATTTATTTTGATGATTAAGGATGCATTGTTCATGGAAAAGCAAAGGAAGAAGGATGAGAAAGTTGCTTAAGAGAGAGATAGTTTTGGAACTCAACAATGCGTATGGAAGATCTTGTATGATTGGCATCAGTCCGACTACTTTCGCGAACTGGTAAGTAATGGGACGAATGGAGTGAAGGTGATGATATGGAATTTCATGTTCTATCCTAGGAGGTGAGAAGTAAACAACTATAGAGTCACGCGTAGATAAGGGGGAGAGCGAGTTACTTCATTGACCAGATGGTTGATGAGTGAGTGTGAGAGGACATTCAGCCATATACAATTGGCAGCCCTCCTTCTAGCGCCAAAAATGTTGACGGTGTTGGACCTACCAACATTTAGGGGATCACCCCGGTATGAAGTCCCAACTAGACCTCACACCGTTTGGTGTGGGAGTCCCATCCAATATGATTTCCCAGTTGCCATTATCATAAATATTTTTCATCAGCTCTTGCTTGTCAACACAAGAGAGTGTTTTTCTTTGTCTTCGAGTAGTGAGATTCGCATGCCTGGTTATTTCTAGTGTACCTGTGTCAATGGTTCCTTCACTATAGAGGGAGAGGGTGGGAGTGAGTCCCAAGTTGGATGGGAGGAGACCCCAACTCTATTGGGAACACACAACACAATAGGTTGTGCAAAACTTCCAGAAGAGGAATCCACATGGATGCGAAAGTCACAACACACAAGGAAAGATAACACGTACAACATATAATGGAGGAGTCCACACGAGTGTGATGGTTGTTATAGAAATTTTACATGAAAGCTCTGTCTAATGTCCACGGAGGAAACCAACATGGGCAGGACAACGTTAACAGTTCATACAACACATTTTCTTTAATATATATGTATTACAACAATTAAATGAGTTCAAGTGTTAAACAAGGGTTAAAGAAACATGCATTATAAGTGTTCAAGATCAGTCTTACAATAGTTACAATACATGTGTGAAAAAGTGTTGGCCTATTCGCAGGATTTTGAATTAAGCGAAAGATCCAAGACACATCGTTACATCATACATCACTAACCCCATGGGCAGAGCATTGGAACCACTACTTACTCCTCAAAGAAAATATTACAGACTCTTAAGTCTATGTCAGAGGAGCCAAAGTGAAAATTCCTTTGAATGTATAAATGAGTGGGTATTTATAGCCAAGGGTGAAAGTGATCCTTGTTGTTGTTCGACTTCCCCCATGACTTTTTGACTTCCATGACCTTTCAACTTTACATGACTCTTCATATGACAATTGGGTCTCTTGGACTTCCATGTTACATTACATTTATTGACAATATGGCCCATAGTAGATATGTGGACGTCATGACTCATGACATGACACAACAAGACAGTGTTGTTCCATTCGTGTCACTGTTGGTGTGCATGTTGAGCTGCAATGTTGCTGGGTGATGTATATCCTCATGGTGTGTCACAACTTCACCTCCACATGGCAAAGTGTGCGCATTCCTTGATGGTCGTTTTGTTCACTTGATGTTGCATTCCACATTGCTCCTTACTTACATGTTGGCATGCTTAACAGGTTCACCCATTCACAAAAATTTCATACTCGTCTGTCTATCCATTCGTGAACACATCTTTGCATGTTCATCCATCTGTCCATCCATGAACATATTTTTGCATGATCATCCATTCGCGAGCACATCTCTTTGCATGCATCATTTGTTAGTTTGTTGGCAAACATGTCCTTCTACATGTACTCCTTTTGTTCATCCCATCCATCGTCGCGCCATGTTTTTTTGTGTACCTGTATCTGCAGTCACTCATGAAGAGATGACATCAAATCCATAAACCTCTTAGTCTACCATGATGCATGATCATTTCAGATGTAGGTGACCGAGAGAGGAGACAATGTTGCGAGTTGCGAGCTAGGATGGAGGCTCTGGGCACTACTGATGAAAAATATGCAGAAGTCACTAGGTGATGGAGACAACCAATTCGGATCGACAGTGACTATCCGCAAGGTCTGGCTCATCTGGAAGGAAAAATTGCGCAGTTTTTTAGTGGAGTTGTTCGGGTTGCAGGAAGGTTGGGTAGACAAAATCTGCACAATTTTTTGAAGGAGTGGGTAGTGGGAGCCTGGAAGCCAAAACTGTGCAATTCTTGGAGGGAACTAGTAGATGGTTCTTAGGACATTGGCAGCAAAAATTATGCAATTCCTAGAGGGAACTAGCAGTCAGTTGCTGGAGCTTGGCAGAAAAAATTATGCAATTCCTAGAGGGAACTAGAAGTCAGCTGTTGGGAGCTGCTAGTGGGACAAAATGCACTGATGTTGGAAGGCTGGCCTACTGGTCACCTCTGTGTAGTTTTTGAGATGATAATACTATTGGGAAACAAAGGGCTTGCTCATGAAATCTACGCAATTTTTCAAGTGAGTAGTCATTCGGCTAACTGGTGGGATGGCTGGAAAAACTGTGCAATTTTCTGAGGGAGACAGGGACAGACATTGGGTTTCTATCTAGCCTATCTGCACAATTTCCTTACTCATCAGAGCCTGCAAGCTCTATAGCCTCTGTGCAATTTTTGAGGGGAATCAGTCCTGGGGTGACTGCCGATCAAATTCTCCAGTTGACCAACAGGAAAGTTGATTGATCAGCTTGTGGGTAGCGCAGCTTGAAAGGCTTTCTTGGGGCTTCTACACTATTCTAGTGACAATCGATTGAGTCAATGGTAGGGTGAAGGTCCAAATGTCATAGAAGAATCTGATTGTCGGAACTTCAACAAAACAACTAATTCTGTGAGTGAGTGAGGAGGTGCATATGCGTACCTACAAACACACACTTACATGACTTGAAGATAAGATGACTGAAACC
Organism: Pinus taeda; assembly: GCA_000404065.3. Classification (NCBI taxonomy): domain Eukaryota; kingdom Viridiplantae; phylum Streptophyta; class Pinopsida; order Pinales; family Pinaceae; genus Pinus; species Pinus taeda. Next base: position 32,243 of record APFE031558191.1, read on the forward strand.
ATCCAGACACACATGACCAACATGACTAACCGATGCTGTGAGTGACAAGTGCGACACTTGTGATTGATTGTTGGACAACTGCGATGACGCTTGCGTGACAGTGTATATGACTCCATGCGTGAGTGAGACAAATGTTTACATAGCGAACACAACATGTACAGACGAAGCGAAGACCTTGTGCATGACCAAAACATGGTCGCAAGCATAACATTCACATCAACATGCAAAATTTATATGTCGAATGATCAAGCAAGGTGGGGGGTAAGACTCGCACGATCTCTCAGGGTTAACCTAAGTGTGTACAGACATCAAGTAAAAGTCTCAAAGGAGGCCCTAAAATTGGATGTGGGCCAAAATTTTAGAGTGTGTTGCAATGGCTACAACATGTAGATGATCAGCTCCAGGCATTAAAAAGGAACTCTTGTTTGTGGTCCATTCTTTGAACAAGTCTAGGCATTACATCACAAATTATAAAAAAAAACTTCACATTGACTATGCAGCCATTAAGTATTTAGTGAATAAACCTTATGTAAATGCTATGATAATTAGATGGTTGTTGTTATGGAAACAATCTGATTTGACTATTATTGACAAACCAAGAAAAGAGAATGTGGTTGTAGATTTCTTGGCAATATTAGCCTTGCCTGTAGAAAAGGAAGAAATAGTAGATGATTAGCTCCCAGATTAACATTTCTTTTCCATCTCAGTGCTCTCCCCTTGGTTTGTTGATAGAGCCAACTACTTGGTTACTAGGAGGTTCCCTCCTAATCTATCCTCTAAGGAGAAAAGAAAGATTGTTAGGAAAAGTGCCCCATTCACTTGGATTGGGGAAAATAAATTCAAGTTGGGACCAGATCAAACCTTGAGGAGATGTGTGAGGGAAGAGGAGGTCTTTGACATCCTCGCAACATGCCATGATGGACCTTGTGGAGGCCATTTTGTTGCTAAGAGAAAAACCTTCAAGATTCTACAAGTAGGATACTATTGGCCCACTCTACATTAAGATGAAAAAGACACAGCACCAGGTGTGATCAATGCTAAAGGATGGGTAATCCTACACCTAAGAATGAAATGGATTTACAACCTTACTTGACTCTAAAGCCATTTGAGAAATGGGGCATGGACTTCATTGGGCTCATTGATCTCTCATCAAAACAGAAGAATTATATCATTTGTGCATTGATTACTTGACTAAATAGGCTGAAACAAAGGTAGTTAAGGCAACAACTAAGTAGAAGGTAGTTGAGTTTCTGAGGGGGAACATCTTCTACAAGTTTGGTTTTCCAAGAGAGTTGGTCATTGATCAAGGAACATGGTTCACATTAAAATTTGATTGAAGATCTCATGAAGCAACACGACATCAAGCACAAGGCATCCACTACCTATCACCCTCAAGTAAATGGGCAAGTCAAGGTTAAAAATAGAACATTGGAGAAAATTCTGACCAAGGTTGTTAGCAGTTGCAGAAAGGATTGTGCATGCAGCCTTGTAGAATCCACTTGGTCATACAACACCACTTGGAAGACCACCACTAGATTTACCCCATTTAAACTAGTCTATGGGACGAAGGCCCTGGTGTCCTTTGAATTTGAATACAATACCTTAAGGAAGGGAGCTCAGTTAGACCTCGACCTCACTATAGAACAACAAGCAAGGCTACTCCAACTCAACAGTTTAGATGAATTCAGGCTGCAAGCTCTCCTACACACTAGGGTAATCCAGCTACAAAGAAATATTTGGCATGACAAACACATTAGGGAGAGAAAATTTCAAGAAGGTGATTGCACCATGTTGTATGATTCTAGATTTAAGTATTTTAAAGGAAAAATAATGACAAGATGGTTGGGTCCTTACCTGGTGGAAAGATGTCATGAGAATGGGTCTGTCCAAATCAGAACAATTGATGAGGAAGGTATTCCCTTGATTGTTAGATATGTGAAGAAGATAATGAAATATTTCAAATAGAAATTTCCAATCAACTTCATCTTCCAAGAATTGAAAAGTGAGATTATGGAAGTGTTGCCAAAATTGTGCAACAAATTCTTTAGGTGTTTTACGTAATTCCAAGATTTTGTGATTTAGTGATTTAGAGTCAAAACGAAAGAAATCACAACCTAACTCTCTGATCATGTGATTGAAAGAGTGAATAGATGATGCGATCAATGTGAGACACCATTTCTTAATGCGCCATCTAAATGTGTAAGAAAACAACCCATAGGCAATGTCATCTAAGGGGACTTTGTTCCTGTCACATAAACCTAAAAAGGAAACTATGTGTCTTAACAAGCTATTCTGCCTTCACCATCATATTTAATTTGTGACAAGTCATCGATGACATCCTTCGACACTTCGAAATCATGAGCATGAGAAAACATGTCGGAGTTGACATTGTGATGTAAGTCATGAATGATGTGCAGAGATTCAAAACAGACTTTGAGGGCTCAGCTTGTCATTTTCCCTCCTTCTAGTGCCAGAAATGTTGATGGTGATGTACCCACCAACATTCAAGGGGATCTCCCTGGTAAGAAGACCCAACTAAACCTCAGACCATTTGGAGTAGGAGTCACAACAATGGGTGGTAATGTAGTGCCTTGATGGCGGTAGTGTGCAGAGATAAGTACGATGACTTTGGTTAGAAGAAACTATGTGACCTTGCAGCGATTCAAGTGTAATGCATGGAAGTTCTAACACACATATGGGAAAAGGAAGTGTGTCCCTTGTAATCCTATAATAGTACTTGACCTGAAAGGAACACACGAGTGGAATGACATCACAAGTTGGAAGAAGAATAGTCCACAAACCAAAGTGACAGGTTAATCCAACAACACGCCATCAACAAGATTCATCCAATTTCATACAAAATAGTTCATAAGAAAAATCATAAGTTAAATAACATACATTGCTAAAGTAACTAGAATAGTCGAACTACAATAACAACATATGCTTGAAAACATGTTTTCTCAATTATATAATTATTAAGTGAAAGTTCCATCCATACATACACCATTCATAGACACTAGCCCAATAGTGGAACATTACAGTCAACACTGCCTACTCCTCTAAATAAGAATACTCGCTCTACATTGTGGAGAAGCCAAGGCTGGTCACAATCCTCCCAAGCCTTCTGTAAGCATAAGATTAGCCAAAATCTTGGATCCCAAAAGCCCCTTTTATGTGTTATGAGGTTTTATTTATAACAAAGGGTGGGGTGACCCCTGACATTCCCCTTTGACTCTTTAACTACCCTCATGACTCTTCAACTCTTTTACAAATAACTCTTTACATTACATAGTGATTGTTCACATTCCACTAATGACACCCGGAATTTCACTTACAATAAATTTACAAATAGTATAGAATTTCCACATATACCCATGTGGGACAATATGCTTGAATCATCTTAGCAAGAAAAACACTATGACTCAGAAGTTTGGGGAAATACCAACGCGAAAACATCCTCTTGATGATATTCGATGACGAATTGATACCAACCTTGGTACTGCAGTATGGTGTCCCCATACTGTTTGGTGATGTATTTCTGAAAATCGACTCTTTCCTCCATTCCTTATGGGTATATGGTCCTACACCCTTTGTCCAATTCATCTTGAAGCATGCACAACATTTTCCTGGGTGTGGTTGGACCACTGACGTACCTCTTCATGTTTTTTGCACTCAACTGCAAGTCATCGTGGGTAGCCTCTCGCATCAACTACTCCGTGTACCTACTGACCTCCAACGAGACTTGGTTCTTCTCAATGGATTTGGTGAGTGAACGATTGAAGGGATCTTGTGTGTCCTCACCATGACATCCAGACTCTTGAACAACCATGCGTAGGAAGCCTCAATGCTAGTGATGAGCGGAGGGAGAATCTCATAGTTCCAAATCAACATTCAGATCTATAATTTGTCTAGCTCTACCTGTGGCTTAATTGTCTTGTGCAACTAAAGAAAGGCTCCCTTGTATCTCATTTTCCATTATTATACGTGTGAAATAGTAGCATGTATGTCCTTGAGAGTTTGGGAAATATTCCTGCACTGTTGCTGAAAACCATTTACATGGACAACTGCCTTGTGCACGATGACAAATACGTCATAAAGTTTCTACATGTTGGTCTTAAGATTCGATTCTTCAACAAGTATCACTTTCCTAATCTTTGTCATAGAAGATCTTGTGGATTGTTCTGCCCTCTACTTGGCCTTTTGGAAGTCCTTTGCCATCTGATCATTCTCTGCTAACAAGATCTTGACATTCGAGCTTGTGGCTTATGCATAAGCCTTAGTGGCATCATGTAACACCCCTCCCTTGTGTGTTAGACTATTGTAAACCTAAGATGAGGAAAGCTAGGTGTGATGTGTAAAATGAAAAGAAAATATAAATAATTAATAAATTGATCACTTGGAAAAGAAAGACACCAAGAGATGAGATTCTTGCCAAATCCCATTGACGAATGGGATAGGAATAAATCTTTCATGATAAGCTTCTAGATGTGATTCTAGATAAGCTAGATGGATTGGAGAAATATCCATTAGATGGATTGGAGATAAATATCCATCAAGAAAAAACATAAAAGCTTTGCGGGATATAAAGGAAAGCTTTTATGAGGAAAAGCCTCGCGAGAGATAAAGACGATATTTTCCAAGAAAGGCCTAGGAAAATGGATAAAAATCCATAAGGTGGGACGCCACTAATGGAAACTATATCATGAAATAGGGTATTAAATACCCATGGCATAGATCAATTGGAGGAAGTTGATCCATGGCAAGAACCTCGGCTCGGGGGGGAATCAGAGGTGATTCATGGTTGCGTGGTGGTGCTTCACTCTCCAAGTGATGCTTTAGTGGGATTCATTTGCGTAAAATGTTCTATATGATGTTTTCTTCCCTCTCTGTTTCAAATTCATTTATCTTATGAAAGAAATTGCATGAGTTTTCTAGCTATGAGGGTGATTGAAGGAATTACATGTGACTATTATATATGAGTAATTTTACATGTGTTCATGGCATTTATGAGATGACTATATGGATGCATGTGATTTTAGTTACGAGATACATGTAGTTTCAGTTATGGTTGTGAAATGTGGATCTTATCCTATATTGGTGAATAGTTGTGCTTTAATTGCTATGAAAATCGGTTAAGTATGGTTAAATATCAACAATAGTGAATATGATGTATATTTTTGTACATAATCCTTAAGGAACACATGTTAACCTTACATAATTTTTTGGCAGTACGATTATAGATTATGTATGATGAATTATTTCATTTTCATGCATGGGATTCTTATTGCATCAAAGAGGTAGCAACATAGTAGGTAGTTGATATTGATTGGGGCCAAGGAGCCATCTTACTCATTAATGCTTTTAATATGTATAGTCTCAAGTTTAGAACATCTATACCATGCATGTCATAACAATTTTCTTCCATCAAGGCTAATATAACTAGTTATGAATGTGGAATAGTGATGGAGGGATGATTTAAATAGTATTGTCGATAATTCAGGATTTTTCTATGCCATGCATGTTACAAGAATTGAATCCAATGAATTTGTTTTAATAACTCATGCATGATGCATAAAAGTCATATGTCTATTGATGTTGGTAAGGGATTTATGCTTAAGGGTTGATCTAAAAATGTTCGTAATATTGTGTATGGTTCCTTACTGGATGTGATTCAGTAGTAAGATTAGGAGTATTGAAAATTAAATCTTAAGTGTACAAGAAGAAAATTTTAATTAATGGAGCCTAGTTGCTGAACTCCTGGGGTGGGCTCAGGAGGTTCGTTACAAATGGTATTAGAGCCCAAGTTCAAACCTTTCGGCCTATGGGCCAATCCACCTTTTTAATACATAGAAACATTGTGAGACTTAACACTTAGGTCATAACCAAATTAAGAATTTCTTGAAGGGGGATGTTGAAACAATAATATATATGTTGAAATTTGTTGATGAGCCAAATAAGAAGTGGCATAAAAGGGTTATATTTAACCAAAAAAAAAAAAAAATTAAAGCGTGTGCATATCATCTTGATTTCGTGCCACAAAAGGAAATTAGGATTCTTTGAGGATGAATCCCATTATTAACACGGTTATCAATAACAATCAACTCAACATAACATGGTAATATTTTAAATCCTTTAAAATTAATGGTTTGAGGTTCTATGTCAACAAGGTCATATAAGACCATATGGAGTCAAAATTCAAGAATTGGTTCATTTTAAAGAGGTGGCAAAAAACTTCAACAAACCCTACCACGGTTTCGATCAAATTAAGGGAAACACCTACATTTAAGGTTGATATTTTCATTATAGTGGAACCCTAATACCAAAAATCCAAGATAAAATCCGATTTATGCATAGTGGAATCTGCATACTGGGTATGGATTGTATGAAAACTCTGGTGGGCATATCAATTAGTTCATTATAGTAGGTCAACACATCAAGTGATATTTCATTTTAGAAAAATCAGCCAGCAACTAAAGGAGCAGCAGAAACCTAATCCATCATGTCATAAGATATGAAAATATATGAGTACATGGGCATCTTAAATCCCTGGGCGATTAAACAGATGCCTCCATCAACGATGTTGATGCCAATATGGTTGCATTCCAATGATTAGATAGAAATCGAAAAATAGGTTATGCATGTTTGGCTCTTAGATCAGGAAATGCAAAGGTTATTCAATTACAGTTACAACAACGATAACAAATAATACAAGTGTAATACATACATAGAATGGAACCACGACCCAGCCTAAGGCTAATGGTTATTTTCTCTTACTAATCGAAGAGGCTATTCATCATAGACCTGGGCATGGTCCAACAACTAGAACCTTAACAACCGATTCGATGGAGTTTTGGATGGTCAAAACTAAAGCTTTGCAGTCCAAACCAAACCAAGGAAGATGGAACCTCATTTAGTAAAGATAGGAGAAAGACGGTGACAAGAGCCTGGTGCAGAATCTCCTCGACAGAAGAGGAGAGGAGGTAAACAAATTCATAGGGAAAGATGTGATCACAATTGTAAACCAGGAGGCTCTATGCATGATGGCTCTAATTTGGTGTTGGAGAATAGATAAGCAATCTCATGTATGCATGATTTTTCCAAAGTAAACTCCTACCTTGTAGGCTGACATTGGATGCATTATCCTTATGCTTTGTTCCTTATACACAATTGTTTCCTTATTGATTACAGTTATTGTTTCCCTTTTGGGTGACATTCAGGTTGGTGTATCTTTTTTCCACCGAAGGATCGGAGAAAAGACCACAACATTGCAGTTTTCCCTCTCATGTTTACTTTATTATAGACTAGGAGGTATGTGAGTTGGCCACAAAGCCAACAATACTGTTTCCCTAGAGGGATTGCAGAAAAGCCGAAACTCGACTTTTTTCCCTTTGTCGACTACCCACTTAAATGAAGGCATTAGTTATGGATAATTACTATCATTGCCTTATTTTGATAAATATTTTTGAAGATAATATGTACATATAGTAAAATTCTAACCACCTTTGGCATGTAAGCCTTGCCGATGTGGGGGGCAGTGGCTTTTTGTTTTATTTTCAAAGAAAAGTATGGCAAAGCAGTCGGTTTTCTAGCTAGGCCAACAATGGAATAAACATAAGGCTTCTAAAGCAGCATGAAAATTCCACAACCCTTAAAGCTTGCCCTTCCTAGGTTTTAGAAACATCAACACATCCAAAAAGCATTGGACTGTTGCTCCCTCTGTGCCAATCCGATTGGTTTCCTTCAGCTTCAAAAAATTCTCATGTTGAGAATTAACAAATTCTTTTCCTCCTGAAAGGAAATTAAGCGTTATCCGAACCTTCCTGTGTCAATGAAAAATCCTCTAAATTTTCTAGAGAGTGGAGGCAACACAGAGAATGGGATTTTCAGATCTAGTTAATTTCTTCCAAGTAGAGCATAAAAGCACTCACGTTGTCTTCATGTTGAGCAATCTTCATTTCGGTGGTTTTGGCAAGGATTATTTTTCACCATGGGTGGTGCTCTCTTGAATGAATATCTATCGGAAATACTAATACATGTTGTTGTTGATATTGGAATTGGGTTCTCGGTGCTTCAATGGTTGTTTGTATCGTGCGTTAAGGTGGGTCCTGAGAAGGCCTCTTCGTTCAATACCGGAGTGTATAACGATTTTTTTCTCAACGAATATGAGGAAGATGGCAGTGATTTAAGAAACAAAAAAAATGTTGTTCTGAAGTGTGCAGAGATTTAGAACACATTTCCGTTGGTATGAAAGTATGTTGAATTAGAATTCTTATCTTTTTGCTTCCTCCAAACACAAAGCTCTGTTCATTTCATTAGGATTCTTAAGAATGAGAATTATGTTGCTAGAGAGCATAATACTGATAACATTAAAATCATTTTATTATCCTTGATGTTACTGTACCTTGGTCGACTAGACTTATTAGTCTGTAGATTCTATCTTTATGCTTGAACTTTGGGCAAAAATGTCTAATGTTATAGGAATGTTCTGCTTTGGTCTCCTCTGGATTGAGTTCAATTTGATCGGTTTTATTTTGATTTCTTTGTTGGTTTACAACCTTGAGATTTGTTTAAATTCACTAAATCTAACAAAAAATGTGTTAGATATATGTTGCGATGACCTCTTGTTTACGAGTATTATTATTTTAACTGCTGACATTAAAACATGTCAACTTGTATGCTACAGTTTCTGACTTTAGATACAAATTACTCTGTATTCCTTTAAGGATGATCCCCCACTTGTGTTTATTTAATATCTAAAGGAAACGTTGCATTGAATTGAATCTAACTTGAGGATGGATCAATGCCTCTCTCCTTAGTGTATCCGTGATTTAAGATATTGTGTTCCATGCCCAAAACCTAAGTAGAAATATGCACCCATAAGAAAATGAGTATTCTCGAGTTACTTGATGGATGTACCTTAGACTCTGCATGCGTATATATATAAATTATTATGTACTAATGATAAGCAAGCAAAGTATGCATGATGATCCAGGTGGATGTTGGTGGCCACCCACCTATCCCATTTGGACCCCCACAACTATCTCTTTCAGTCTTTTCAGTTTCCTAAATTGTAGCACAGTTTACTATTTTTAGTAGTTTTTTCAGGTCCTGAACTTCCGGAGCCGTTTTGATGCCCTAAACGACGTTTTTTGGGAAATCTGGGGGCAACATGGGTCCATGGACCTTTTTTTCCCTTCCCAAAGTGGTAGTTCTCGGATAAATATTTCTAACGAGCTATCATACGCATCAAACGGAGATCGTATGCCAAAGTTACGACCCCGGGAAATTGATGTACCAATTTACCCAAAACGAGGCCCACAATTTGGCATTTCATCTTCTAGGGGTATGTTTTGGAATGTGAAGGGTTTTCCATTGTTTCTCAACAATAAATATGCCTTTGAGCCTCATTGTAACACAATCTGGAACAGTTCAGAGGCATGTAGTCACCACATCTCTTCTCAGAGATAAGCTACCATCGCCCTAGCTGGTTTATTTCCATTTCTAGTTGTAAGCATATTTCAGTATTTTCCATTAATGAAATGAAGTATTATTTCCGCTGCATATTTGTGTATATGGTTATCTGTATATTTTGTTGCATTCCTGTTTAAATCCGGATCAGTGGTATCAAAGTGGTGTGCTTTTTCTCTGTTTTTCTTTGCATGTCCCCAATGAGGTCAGGATATAAGGAGTTAGGGCTTGAACTGGTCGAACCTTTGCAAGACCAGCCTTGCAAATCCCGACGGCCTCCCAGGCGGATGAGAAGAGACGAGGGGTAGGAGATCCTATCAAAATCTTGCTCGAAGAAGCCCTCGAGCGGCAAAGGAACGCGATGATGGATAGCTTTGCGCAGATCCTTCAGCGACTACCTAGAGGTGACGCATCGGCTTCCAGCAGCTACTCTGGAAACGCCACGCCCTTTAAGGTACAAGTTAATTTTGAAATCCGCATATTCGAGGGTCAGATAGACGCAGATGCTGTAGATGAGTGGTTAAATCTGCTAGAGGGTTATTTTTCTATTCATGAATTTTCGAGTCGGGAAAAGATTGCTTTTGCTCTTCTCAAAGCAGCCCCCCATGTCAAGGATTGTTGGGAAACCTACTGTGAGTAGAAGGATGAAAGTACCAACTCACTATTTTCAGCCGCACGCACCTGGGATTCATTCTGGGAGGCGATCAAGGAGCAGTACTACCCTGTCAAAAGATATGAGGACAAATACATCAAATGGACCACACTGCGGCAGGGACGAGACCAAGATGTGCCAGAGTTCACAAACATTTGTCATACCCTTCGCACACAGTTGGGTATCAAAGATTCTGAGCTGCATCTGGTGCTCAAATACCGTGGTTGCCTACATAGATACATCCAGGAAGAGATGGAGTTCTTGAACATCTCTTCACTCAGCACAACATACCGATATGTTGTCAAAATCGAGCAAAAGTTCAAACAGAAGAAGAGAGACTTTGGATCTGCAAATCCGAAGCCCAAAGGACAGAGCCAAGGCGGGGTGACCCAAGACAACCCATCGAAGCCGCAAGAAAAGAACAACACCATGAAACCGAAGAAGGACACAGGAAAGTGGTGTGAGTTCCACAAGAGTCCCACTCATAACACAAGTGACTGTCGGACCAAGCAGTCATTGGTGGTCGAGTTGAAGCTTCCGAATCAGATACATGTTCCGACCTTGAGCCAGAATCCAACAAGGGGAATGGCAAAGGGAAGCAAATCATTGATGCGGATCCCAGCGCCATTGTTGCCACTGCGAAGATCCAAAAGAATGAGCCTGAAGACCCAGAGGAGGGGGAGTGTCTTTTCCACTCACAGATGTGGGTGAAGGGTTCACCACTACAATTCATTATCGACAGTGGTAGCCAAAAGAACCTTATTTCAGCAGAGGTCGTGAAGCAGTTGGGCCTACCGACTACACCACACCCACAGCCGTACAGTATTGGGTGGCTTCATGAAGGACCAGATCTCAAAGTTCGCCAGCAGTGCCGCCTTCCCTACAACATCAAACCATTCACAGACGAGGTATTGTGTGATGTTACACCTCTTAATGTTTGTGATGTATTATTAGGCCAGCCATACCTATGGAGGCAACATGTTGTGTATGAGTCAAGGCCTCGTGCTGTCATTATTTCTTTGAATAATTCATTATACAGGATACCGGAGGTAGCCCCATCTACCGCCACATCTTTGATCACTGCTAAGAAAGGCAGCAAGCTCATCTCACAGACCAGGAAATTCATCTGTATGGTTCACTCCCAAAGTAAGGGGAAGATCGTTGCTACATCCATGACCCCCGTAAAGGGTTCCTCCACGCAGCAGCAGCAGCAGCAAAGGGATACGGTCATGAAAAAACACAACAACTTCTCCTCACCCACATGGGTACCACATAAGTTTCAGGTGGGTGACAAAGTTTGGTTACATCTACAGAAAGAATGTCTTACAAGAGCCCATCAGAAGCTCCGACCACTCTGACATGGTCCTTACACCAGTAAAAAGGCTATGGGCAACAATGCTTTGAAGCACATCATTCCTCCATTCCTTCGCTTGCACCAAGTGTTCAATGTAGACCATCGTCGACCATGCTTCCCACCATTTTTGGACACATCAGAGATTGCAGAACAGCTCACCAGCGACCCAGCTCAGCAGAAGCTTCCTCATCTCATGGAGGAACTCAACGCAATGGGGACCATTGCTTCCTAAGGGGGAAGGAATGATCCAGGTGGATATTGGTGGCCACCTACCAAGTCCATCTAGACCCCCATCATTGTTTCTCTCAGCATTTTCAGTTTCCTTAATTGTAGCACGACTTACTATTTTTAGCAGTTTTTCGGGTCCTGAACTTTCGGAACCGTTTTGAGGCCCTAAACGACGTTTTTTGGGAAATCTGGGGGCAACATGGGTCCATGGACCAATGTTTCCCTTCCCAAAGTGGTAGTTCTCGGATATATCTTTCTAATGAGCTATCGTACGCGTCAAATGGAGATCATATGCCAAAGTTACGACCCCGGGAAATTGATGTACCAATTTACCCAAACGGGGCCCACAATTTGGTGTTTCATCTTCTAGGGTTAGGTTTTGGGATGTGAAAGGTTTTTCATTGTTTCTCAACAATAAATAGGCCTCCGAGCCTCATTGTAACACAATTCAGAGGCATGTAGTCACCACATCTCTTCTCAGAGATAAGCTACCATCGCCCTAGCTGCTTTATTTCCATTTCTGGTTGTAAGCATATTTCAGTATTTTCCATTAATGAAATGAAGTATTATTTCCGCTGCATATTTGTGTATATGGTTATCTCTGTATTTTGTTGCGTTCCTGTTTAAATCCGGATCAGATACATAGCCTACATCTGATCTGCCATCTCCCATGTACCTTCATTGGGACCAAAGTGCTTCCACTGCACTTTAACCTTCTCGATTCTAGAGCATGAGCACCTTTCTTTGCAATATACACTGAGGTTCCAACTGGAATTCTCCATCTAGCTCCACCTACAATATAGACCAATCAATCACATGATCAACATATTTAGCATACTTCTTAAGCAATGACACATGCAAAACATCATGGCATTTCACTATCGAAGGTAATGCAAGTCTATAGGCTACTAGTCCAATCCTTTCAAGAATATTGAATGGTCCACAAAATTGAGGTGCCATCTGGGCACATGATCCAATCTGCAAGGAGCTCTTCTTTGGCTTGATACGCAGGTACACTTGTTCCCTAACTTGAAACTCCTTAAACAACCAGTTCCAATGTGCATTGTTTTTCTTCCTCTAGATTCATTTTGATTACCTGCATTTCTTGTTCCATGTATTCTAACATGTTCGTGCAAATCAATACCCTATTCATTAGGTCACTCCAACTAATGGGATTCATCTTCAGTGATTCTTGGTAACCATTATTGTAAGCAGACTGAACCAACAGAATGTACCCCTCCCATCTCCTCTCTGAATGCACCACATACATCCTCAACATGTCCTCCAATATCCTATTGACCCTCTCTGTATATCCATCTATCTTCGAATGATAAGTTGTATTGAAGTCCAACTCTGTACCTAAACCTGCAAAGAACTCCTTCCAAAACTTGGAAATGAACTTTGTATCACTGTTTAACAGAATCTGCTTCAGAACACCATGCAATCTGACCACATTTTTGATGAACACATGTGCCGCATCACTAGTTGAATACGTAATCTTCACTGGAATGAAGTGTGCTACCTTAGTCAACCTATCCACCACAACCATGATGGAATCATGCTATCTAGATGTCCTCATCAAACATGTAAGGAAATCCACGGAAATGACCTTCCATTTCCATTCTGAAATCAGAATCAGCTGTAGTAGTCCATCTGGATGGCTACACTCTACCCTAACCTGCTGATGGTCCAAACATCTAGTCACAAACTCTACCACATGCTTCTTCATATTCGGCCAATAATAAAACTTAGTATTGTTGTCAATGTCTTTTGGTATACTGGGTCACTTGAATACAGTTTCGCATGAAGCTCCCTCAAGATAATCTTCTTGAGCTCACTGCTATCTGGCACATATTTCCTCTCCCTAAATTTGTTCAAGCCATCTGTTGAGAGATGATAGTCTATGTCCTATACACTTGTACCTATACCTGTACTCCGCTATAACCTATGCATAAGCTCTCTATGCCAGTAATCCTACTAACCTGCATGTAAAATTCGATCATGTAAGTATGTCCCATAAGAACTCATAGTTGCAATGTGATTTACCTGTATCCACCTGCTAAGAGCATCTACAACCCTTTTCTCTTTACCCTTGATGTACCTGATCTCAAAGTCAAACTCACTAATTGTGGCCAACCATCTAGCTTGCCTAGAATTCAAATTCATCTAGTCAAATAATTATCTCAACCCATTGTGATCACTCATCAATACAAATCTCCTGCCAAGAAGATAGTGCCTCCACATCTTCAACGTATGAGTGATCGTTGCCAACTCAAGATCACGTGTTGGATAGTTCTGCCCGTGCTCATTTAGTTTCCACAACTCATAACATACTACTTGCACCTCTTGCATAAGGACTCCACCAATTGCTCTCTTGCAAGCATCTATACACACTACAAACTCTTTGTCCTAGTTTGCAACATTTAACACTGGAGCGTTTGTCAACAACTGCTTTAACTGCTCAAATATTGTTGCACATTCCTTTTTCCTTTCAAATTTCTAACCTTTCCTCCATAATAATGTAGTATTATATTCAATCCAAGAGAAGTTATTGATGAAACTCCTATAATAGCCTGCTAGCCCCATGAATTATCTCACCTCATCCACATTTCTAGGAGTTGTCCACTCCATGATAGCTCTTTTCTCTAGATCTACTACTATGCCTTTCTTGGAGACCACATTCCCCAAGTAATGTACCTTTGTCTAAAAGAAATTACATTTACTGAGCTTAACATACAACTCATGCTCTCTCAATAGTTAACATTGCTGCTAAATGTTCAGCATGCTCTTCCTCATTCTTATAATATATCAAAATTTCGTCAATGAATATAAGAACAAACTTTTCCAAATAAGGATGCAACACACTATTCATCGAGCACATAAAGGTAGTTGGAGCATTATCCAAACCAAATGGAACTACAACAAACTCTTAATGCCCATACCTAGCCTATTAAGTTGTCTTGTAAATTTCCTCTCCCTTGGTGTATACCCGATGATATCCATATCCCAAATCAATCTTTGAGAATATTGCTACTCCCTTTAAATGATCAAATAAGTCATCAATCCTTGGCAATGGGTACTTGTTCTCGATGTTCACCTTTTTCAACTACCTATAATCAATGCATAACCTGAGAGTACCATTGTTCTTCTTCACAAACATGACTGGTGTACCCCACAATGATACACTTGGCCTAATATATCCCTTGTCGAGAATTTCCTTCAACTGTAACTTCAGCTCTACCAACTCTAGAGTGCTCATCCTATATGGTGCCTTTGATGTTTATGTTTCCCTTGATACCAACTCAATTGATAAGTCCATTTCTTTGGGAGGTGGTAACTCTGAGATCTCTACTCAAAACACATCATAAAACTATTGTAAAACTAGGTACCTGCTCAATATCTGTACACCCTCATCCTCCTTACCTTTATCACGAGAAATGTGTACTGCAAATAACAAACACCTTTTTCTGCAACTATGTTTTTCCTGTATAGTTGTCACCATCCTAACTGATGTTTCTTTCTTCTTACTATAAAATATTCTCTGCTCCCGATTGTCATCCAAGCACTCAATGGGCTTGTCATAACATTCCACTTTGGTCCTATGAAGATATAGTTAGTACATACCCAAAAGCATATTATATGACCCCAAAGGTAATACGTTCAAATGGGCTGAAGTGGGCATACCATTCAACTCAAATGCACAAGCTCTTACCTAATGATGAACTCTCTTCTTGGTACTTGTAATCAACTACACTAACCAAGATTTTGCATCTACTTATTTATTCAAACTACACTTATCCACCAAGTGAGGGTTAACATAACTATAATTAGATCCAAGGTCAATCAAAATAGAAACAAATTGATCAAAAATATTACCATCCATCTCAATTATAGATGCATGATGATCTGTGTGCCTATTATCTAGCATTGAATAGATACAAGGAATGCTCTGCCGAACATCCCTAACAATTCGTGCCTCCTGTGCATTATAGACCTAAGGCCTACCACCCTAATTCTGCAGATAACCCCTTTTAAGATTCTCCTTACCACATGTCCAACACTCCAACTGTTTTGTACCATCACCTCTATTCTATTTTTGTGTCCCATGTCCTTGTCTAGCTGCATTGAAATTCTTATTCGATGCAACATTCTCTTTTTATTCTACATTATGAGGCCTTGTTCTTTTCCACTCCCATTTACCTTTACTTTTATCTTTCTCTTTCCATCCTTACTGAGATTATGTCTTATGCTTTGACTGTTCATAGCAATTATTTAGTTTCCCAATAAATTTCTCAAGTGATTGCAGTTCATCATACTCAATTCGGTCTCCAAATGCTAATGGAAATCCATTGAAAAATATTTGAACTTTATCATTTTCATCTTTAAGATATGGGGCATACATCAATAGCTCCAAGAACTTTGATCATTTACTCATCACCTATCACTGATCACATTTTGAGCTCATAGAATTCCTTGGCTTTTTTGTCACAGTACCTTTCTGAAAAGTACTTCTTTATGAAGAGTCTTTTAAATTCATGCCAACTCAACTCCTTTACCCTGATGCCTCTAACCCATTTTACAACTTCCCATCGATATCGCTTTCCATTTGAGTTTGAAGATAGCTATTCTAGCCTACATATTCTTTGCATACTCATGTAGTTCAAAGAACTTATTCATGCCAAGTAACCAAGACTCTGCATCCTCAAGCTTCTTCAACTCTCCATCAAAATTAGGTGGCTTCACTTTCTTAAACTAATTTGGAAAGTATCCCTTATCACTCCTCTTGTAAGGGTGATAATGATGATGATCATAGTCCCTGTCAGAACCAAAACTAGAATAGTACCTGTGTACGTCACCTCTCCTATCAAGATTATCCAAGAATCTACCAACTCTCATCATGTCATCTCTATTTGACCTATGACCACCATGTGACCTACTTCCATATGCCCCATTAGTCCCATCCTCATGTCCATAGTTGATCCAGAGTGGTCCTTGTCTCTGAAATCCTGACAAACTCTGAAGGATTACTACAATGACTTCTTCTTTTTTCTCCTGTGTCTCCATGATTATGCCATTATTTTCTTTAAAACTCCTTATTTTTTCCTTCAAACTCCTCAATGTGTCTGCTAAATTGGAAGAGTGACCAACACCATGCTACTCATTTGATTCATAGGGAAAATCTTTGTATTCTACCATCTTGCTAGTCATTTTTATCTCTTCCTGCAAGGAATAGTATGTTAGCTAAAGCAAATCATAAACAAACCAACATACCTTAGTATAACTCGGGTAGGATATCTCATCTGCAAGACCGACCAACTTATCACAATACACATATAAAAATAATCATATCATCATTTAATCACCATCTCAACCATTATCCAGTCATCAATGTATGACCATATTGTAACAAACCTAGTGAACATTCATTGTAATAAAAGTTAAGAAAGGAAAAATAATAACCACGATTGATGGGAGACTTATTCCAAGCTAATTGTTGGGAAAAAGCATACTGATGGGGATCACTAGTGATTGATTAATGGAAAATAAAATTCATAAAGAAAATGGCAAAGGCTTTGGAAAGGAAAAATGGAATTTTTGGCACATTTATTTATGAAAATCATGGAAATTAGGAGAAAAGCAAGGTGAAAGGTCACAGGTTGCATGTGAGGAGGAAAATGAAGAAAATATAGGCCTCATTAATAAAAGGATTCTAAGGATCAGTTCATAGACTTTTTCCATTTCTCTTTTGTATCTCTCTCATACTCTTGGACAATTAGAGTTTTCTTGGAGAACTCTTGGAAGAGTGTTGCATACTTGGAGTTTTGGAGCAAGAAGTGAAAGTAAGAGAAGAAAAGCGCAAGATAACTTTGAGATCAGCAGCTACAATGGGTTTTTCTTGGAGGTACCGAGTTGTATGTATGTTTTCCTCACTAGCTTCGGTATGCATGTGTTTTATTGGTCATGATATATCATTGCCATGGAGGATTTCCTAGATTAACAATGGATTTTCCTAGCCTTGTCATTTCCTAGATATCCATGGTGTTGTGGGTTCATTTCTTTATTTTTCTGGTTGGTTCTCATGTTTCCTTTAGCTTGGGTTGAGTTACTAGTTCTTGGAATCCCTGGTTGGACAAACGCTCTAGAAGACCTTTAACAACTTGGGTTGAGTTACTAGTCCTAGAAGCCTTGGTTGGACAAACGCTCTCGAAGCGCGTGGTGGGTTGAGTTACTAGTCCTCAAAGCCCTAGTTGGAAAAACAATATGGAAGCCTGACGACAACTGTGGGTTGAGTTACTAGTCCTAGAAGCCTTGGTTGGAATAAACACTCTGGAACTCTGGAAGTCTTCGGTAGAAACCAATATGGTGATGGTTTTTGACGTTCGATGGTGAGGTGGAATCATTGTTTGATGGATTGACGTGGTTTTGCCTCTAGAAGGCTTGGTTTGGTTTTGATGGATTTTTCCATGAGATCCCACATTCATTCTCGGAATATGGTACAGGGGTGACAGTATGAAGAGAGTTTTGGTCGGGTCATGTCTATAGTCAAGTGTTTTGTCGAAGTACCACACCGGGTTGGCATTTGAATCATTATCATGAGGTTATTTCTCCTTGTTAAATCATGAGTATTATACAGGTTTATATGTGGATTATATGGATATTGTTTCCATGCTATTTTTATTGTTATTATGTTGGTTATGAACATGTCTTATGATAGTGGCTATGTATGGTTCTCATCATGTTTTTAATTGTAAATTAATGAACAATGTGTCTATGGCGTAATAGATGGGATTGCAACTAATGTGTTGAGGCATAAATTCTTCTTAGTGATTCTCAGATATGTATGAGACCCCTATTCTTAGTTCTATTGTTAAGACATGTATCTTTTGGGTTTGTCACATGTTTGACAAAATCCCTATCATGGTTAGTAGGGGTCCTGTCTAGTCCTTGTCAATGTTTTTGCAAATGTATCTTTGTTCCACTATGAAATTTTATTTCTGAAATTGTCATTGAGTTTTGGGCAGTGAACTAGGCTTTAGGCTTGAAAAAGTGGCACAAATCCCAGAGTCACGGGCTCAACACTGGGGAAAAAGGTCCTCGGATGCTCACTTGCCCTTGTTGTGGGAGTGTCTGGAGCCTCTTAGACGCACCTTGGTCCATATCAAGGGAGATTCCAGGGGTTTGATGCACTAAAAATTCAGTTGGTCTCATGGGTTGGTTACCTAAGTGGTTGGGATGGCTCCTAGGAGTTAATTTATTGATGTGGAAAGTCTGTGTGATGTGTTCCGTCGGTTCCACTTCCTTAACTGACACATAGGGAGTCAAATCATATCATAGTAACTTCTCGTCACATGTATACCCGAGTTGGCTAGTTACTTGGGTAGATGTGGGATGAGGGTGTTATAGAGTGGTATTAGAGCATGGTTCACACCTTCCAATGGACGGGTTATGCATTGGTGATGCATTCATTTTAGTTGCATATGTGTTTCTTGTGTTGTAATACCATGTGATTGTTGCATTTGTATGGTATGGGTGATGGTTGCAGTGAGGTCACCATGGGAAGTTGACAATTTTGTTATAAAGTGTGTCATCATGAGTGTATGTTTGATTATGAATTTTCTATGCACATTAGTATTCACATCTAGTCAAGTTTACAGTGATGTCATGGTTGTTGTCATGCATAAGGTCATGGTATGTGTAGTTGATATTGTCGTGCATTGATGACTAGACTCTAGCTAGAATGATGGTTATATGGTTATACGATTATGTGTTATTTTTCTATATGTTGTCATGATTATGTTATACATGTATTACGTTGATTTATTAATCTTGCAGATGAGGTATCCTCGCCGAATTATGCTAAGGTACGTTGGTTTATTGTGATTTGGTTTAACTGGCATGATATACCTTGTAGGAAGAATATCAAATATGACTAGCAAGATGTTAGACTACAGTTCCAGAGACTCTCCCTATGGGTCATATGAGAAGCGTGGTGTTGAGAGCTATTATGATTTGGAAGAAACATTGAGAAGCTTGAAGGAAAAAATAAGGAGTTTTAAGGGAAACAATGAGAGAATCATACATGCACAGGAGAAACAAGTAGAGGTAAATGCAATGCTACTTAAGAGTTTGTAAGAATTGTAGCAACAGAGGGCACTTCAGATCAACAATGAGTAGGAGGAAAAAACTAATGGGGCATATGGAAATAGGTCTCCTAGTGGGTACAGGTTAGATAACGATGACATGATCAGAGATGGCAGGTTCTTGGACACTCCGGATAGAAGAGGTGATAGACACAGGTACTATTCTAGTTCTAGTTGTGACAGGAATTATGATCAACATCGTTATCATCCTTACAGGAGGAGTGACAGGGGATATTTCTCAAATGAGTTTAAGAAAACAAGGCCACTGACATTTGATGGAGAGATGATGAAATCAAAAGATGCAGTGGTAGGGTTGCTTGGTATGAGCAATTTCTTTAGGTTGGATGATTATTTAGAGAACATGAAAGCCATAATAGCTATACTTAGTATTAAAGGTAAAGTAAATATCTGGTGGGAATATGTAAATAACTTGAGATATATTTATGGAGTGATCTGAAATGATCATTTATTAAAACTGATGTAGAATTGATTAGACATTAATGAATTGAATGTTAGTTGAAAGTGCAGAAATCAAGGAAAACTGCTTGAGAAGAAGACTTATGACAGCTGATT
The DNA here is from genome assembly GCA_000404065.3 of Pinus taeda. Lineage (NCBI taxonomy): Eukaryota > Viridiplantae > Streptophyta > Pinopsida > Pinales > Pinaceae > Pinus > Pinus taeda. The sequence goes on from APFE031558191.1 coordinate 52,659, forward strand.
AAACACAAGAAAGATGCATAACACAAGTGGAAATAGTAAAAAACAACAATACGAGACAAAAAAGTTGATTACAAAGTTCTTCCTTGATGGAATACGTCTCCGGGTCCGCTTTCATGATGGTTGACCACTTTATTAGGATTGAAACAGAAGAAGTCAATTACATAGAAAATAGACCAGATTGAATGTGCTTGTAGGCACTTCTAATCACTGTCAAATTGAAGCTCTCTGAACCAGCTTTCCAATGCCTGTCACGGTTCCCAATTCTGTCTCCAGATGCTCCTGTTACACTGAACATAAAACTACCTATGACCTCCAAAATCTGCAAACAAAAATCAAAACCACTCTCCCCTTCCCCAACGAAGAAAAACCACCTCTTATAGGCCTACAGGTACACCAAAACATCCTTGGCTAAATTCAAGATGGATTTGGTTTCTTATAGATAGTTTTTGAGCTCGATCTAGTTGTTTAATGACACATAGGCTAGGTTCTAGGTCTTCGCATTAGTTGTTTTAACAAAACTATTCAAAAAACCCAAAAATAACGTTATAATAACCACATAACCATTTACGGTCAGGTTAATCAGGTGGAGGTGGTTTGCGGTTGCGTGTGACCAGCCACGGTCTAACTGCAGGCTGCCACCTTCGGTAGTTTCACTATAAAGGCTCCGGCGGTTATGAGATCGAGTGTTCACATGTAATAGTTTTTGCTGACATTTCCCACTGTGGCTAAACCTCCGCTTGCTGACTCTGCTAACCCTATCTCCGATCAGATGCAAACACCATGGTTACGACCCCGTATGGTTAGGTACTAGCGGTTTAACGCTTATCCGACGGTCTTTACACAACATGTTCACATGTGGCCTGTCCCCTTCGCGGTTTCGTTGCATTTAGGGTGGCGGTTAGGACCCATGCATTTTAATTTATAATGTTTTTGTTTGTAATAACAAATGTCGAGAGCTATACAAACGGTTTTATGTATATGTTTGCAATGTGATGGTTTGGTAGGTTAGGATTAGGACTTAGATTTAATAGTTAGGTTTATGCAATGAGGTCCAATGGTATAGGATGAGGGTTAGACCCATTTTAGCATAGGTTTTTAATACATTTGGATGTTTCATTTAGGTCCTAGGTTCAAGTTTAGTCATTAGGATTTTTTACATGAGAAAACCATTTTACAACTAAATGTCGCAAAGTGACATTCACCAAATACATTTCGTTGACAAAGCTTCTTTTGTGATGACATCACATGACGACAAACCATATCGAACCCTTACAACTGACGACACCCATATCAATTATCAACCTACAAGTGGACGACAAAACCCAAATCCTGCGAGGCAAACGACAAACACACATCGTCAACCCAAATCCTTGCAGAACTGACGACAAACACATGTTGATATCCAGGTACAAACACATTACCATGAAAACCATAAACCTTACCTAAAAAACCTGATCCATAACCAACACTGTCGAAACTGAATTGAATGACAACAACACTGAACACTGACGATGAACTTGTGTAATTGATCTAACGATATCCTCCCAGATCAATCCTATCCACTTGAAAGCTTTTGGACCACAAAAGTTTGACTAAGAAAATAGTCAATGAGGGTAGATCTCCCTCACTTTCCACCTTAACCTAATGATGTACTAATACATTCTATCAAGCACCTGCAAGTGATGACCCTAATGATGCTAACCATGGCACCTTTTGAGTCAGTGACCGGTTTCATCCATGTGCAGTATGAAAAACTTGCGACGATGGCAAACAACTTGTTATGAACATGGAAATTGGTTTCTTTCCATGAAGAACCATAAGTTAGTGATTCATAATCATCTTTGGAAACAATCTCTACTGGATATTGTTCAATACCATCAACATGTATTAACAATCTATTTTTTGGAATAACAGAGACAATCAAAGATGTTTTTGACATCAAACCAACTACTTGACTTGACATACTTTCCTGCTTCCTGATTACTAAGTGAACTTGCTACCATAAATCCATCAAACTGTAATGTGAAAATTGCTGCAACTTAGTTTTTCTTCGAAAGTATTGAATTAGTTGTTGATTTGTTTGAATCACTTTTTCCTTATTCATTAATTGATGTTTCCATTGATTAGCACTTTCCCCTGATGCATAAGTTTCCCTTAACTATATTGGATACTTTGATAATGCTTTAGATAAGGATTTGATATGAAAACAAATAGGTTTCCTATCCACTTGAAAATAGGTTTCCAAACTATTTGAAACATGAAGTGGCAACACAATACAATAGAAATTGAACACTGACTTTCCCCAATACTGATATGTATCCCTTTAATTGATAATTTCCAATCTTGGACTGAATTGATTCATTCTGACATTAGGAAGAGGAGATTTAGGCACAAACTATAATTCATGTTGTAATCCTTGCTTATGAATAAGATGTTTGGTTTTACATAGAACTAGAATAGTTTTTATCTCTTTGATCAAACTATCTTTAAGATGACTCTCATAATATAAACAAACATCATGTTGATTATTATGTTTCTCCATTACACACATGATTACAAATCTCTTATTTGAACATATTAATCGCTTAATCTGATTAGAAACAACTAAATTCAAGTGATTTGTGTTTTGATGTGCCCTGACAATAAATTCAACCCCATCTTTCTTAAGGTGATATTTATGTTCTATCTTGTAAAAAACTGCATCACGATCATAAAGATAAGGACTTCCTAAGACAACTCCACATATTTCCACTGGAACCACATCTAATTCCACTTCATCAATGTAATTAGCTGTAATGGCAATCTTAATCGACACTATTTGATGACTTTTATCTGAGTTGATTTATTTAGCTACCCTAATGGGTAAGGTCTTGGATGATTCTGTGTTTCCAAACCCAAAATTTTAACTAAATATTCAGAGATTAAATTCGCCTATGATCCACTGTTAAACATTGTATCTATATTTGTATGCTTAGAAGTTATCCTTGTGTTAAAAAATTCAACTCTTTTATCCTCATTTGAAGGATTTATGTTTGATGAAGATGCAGTAGTTTTCGAACTTGAACCAGTGTTAGAGGTTTTACCTGTCGTAACCATAGCAGTTATACTCCTTTCATCACTTGAATCTGAACCTAGATCTTGTTGGACTGTTGGAATTTCCTTCTTTTCATTCTTCTCCATAAGAAACTTTTTGGGCTTATGTTCTGGATGAAGTGTCCAACACTTTGATTCAGCATGACCGATTCAATGAGAATAGGTAGGTCTTTCCTTCTGAATGAGCAATGATTTATTTCTCTTCGAAATGTTCTTCCCCTTACTGTCACAAGAATCTTTGATTTCCAACTCTTTGGATGACTGCGATGAAAACTTGAATGTTATGCCACTTGATTCAATATGTATGGCCTGAACATGTACCTCATCAAAATCATCAGGATTAAACATCAATAATGTATGCTACAAATATGAATGTAAATTGGTGATGTATTGTAATAAAGTTTCATGTGTATCCAATGAAATAACAAGTGTCAATGCTTTCTTTCTGAACTCCTGAGTAAACTCCTGAACACTCTTCCTTTTACCTTGCCTCAGATACTACCAATCGATAACAACTTGTTGCATGTATCCTAAAGGATAGAACTGTTTCCTAAGAGCTTTTAAAAACATAGACCATGAAGAGATGATTTTTCCTTTTCGATTTACATCTATTTGAGTTTTACTTTCTGACCAGATTAAAGTTGTTCCCCCCATTCTATGTGTAGCTAACTAAATTTTAGTTTTGTTTTTAGAAATGTTCTGAATGTGATAATACACTTCTAACTGCTTAATCCAGTTATCTAGCTTTTCAGGATTCATTTCACCATCATAAATAGGTAACTCAAATTTCACATCAAGTTTCAAAAGAGATGTTTTCTTAAGATTCTTATTTGTTTCAGATTCTGCACTAGAGGAAGAATAAGATGATGATGATGATGGAGATGATGGAGATGATGGAGGTGAAGGTGGTTTACCAGCCTTTCCTTTACCTTTGTCCTTCTTCAAAGTATTTGAAGAAGAAGTTGCATCTCTCGCCTTCTTATCTTTGTACAGTTCTCCCAACATCTGATGCATAGTCAAGAATGCTTGCTGAAACTGTTCATCACTCATCTTAGTTTTAGTTTTTTCACCTGCATCAGATCCCAACATAGTCAACTTATGAACGACTCATCGCTTTCCAATTTTTGGATCAATCTGCTCAAGGATTCCTTCTCCTCATTGCGACTTTCACCTGGTTAACATTCAATGGAAAATTCTACAAACAAAACCTACTCTACTACCAAATTATATGATTTGAAATGATCATTTATTAAAACTAATGTATAATTGATTAGCCATTAATGAATTGAATGTTATCCAAAAGTGCAGAAATCGACAAAAACTGATTGAGAATAAGACTTTACGACAGCTGATTAAACATAATAAAGATACATAACATAAGTGAAAATAGTAAAAACACAGTGATACGAGACATCAAAGTTGATTACGGAGTTCGTCCCTAATGGACTATGTCTCTGGGTCTGCATTCAAGATGGGTGACTAATTTATTAGGATTGAAACAGAAGAAGTTGATTACACAGAAAATAGACCAAACTGAATGTGCTCTTAGGAAATTTTGATCATTATCAAAAGGAATCTCTCTAAATGAACTTTCCAACACTTGTCACGGTTCCCAATTCCAACTTTGATGCTCCTGTTACACTGAAAACAAAATTTCCTATGACCTCCAGAATCTACAAACAAAAATCGAAACCACTCTCCCCTTCCTCAATGAAGAAAAACTGCCTCTTATAGGCCTACAGGTACATCAAAACCTCCTTGGCTGAATTCGAGATGGATTTGGTTGCTTCTGGATAGTTTTTTAGCTTGGTCTAGATGTTTAATGACACATAGGCTAGGTTCTAGGTCTTCACATTAGTTGTTTTAACAAAACTGTTCAAAAAACCCAAAAATAACATTATAATAACCACATAACCGTTTGCAGTCAGGTTAACTGGGTGGAGGTGGTTGGAGATTGCATGTGACCAACCGTAGTGTAACTGCAAGCTACCACCTTCAGCGGTTCTGCTATAAAGGCTCTGGTGGTTCCGGGATCGAGCGTTCACATGTAACAGTTTTTGCTCATGGTCCCCACTGCAGCTAAACCTCTTATTGCTGACTCCACTAACTCTGTCTTTGGTCACATGCAAAAACTGTGGTTAGGACCCCACCTAGTTGGGTATTGGCGGCTTAACGCTAACCCGATGGTCTTTACACAATATGTTCACATGTGTCCTGTCCCTTTTGCGGTTCCGCTGTGGTTAGGGTGGCAGTTAGGGCATATGCATTTCAATTTATAATGTTTTTGTTTGTAATAACATATGCGAAGAGCTATAGAAAAGGTTTTATGCATATGTTTGCAATGCAATGGTTTGGTAGGTTAGGATTATGACTTCGGTTTAATAGTTAGGTTTATGAATGAGGTCCGATGGTATAGGATGAGGGTTAGACCCCTTTTAGCATAGGTTTTTAATACATTTGGATGTTTCATTTGCGTCCTAGTTTTAGGTTTAGTCATTAGGATTTTTACATGAGAAAACCCTTTTACAACTAAATGTCACAAAGTCGCATTCACCAAATACATGTCATCGACAAAGCTTCTTTTGTGATGACATCACATGACGACAAACCATATGTAACCCTTGCAACAGATGAAATCCATGTCAATGATCAACCTACGAGTGGACAAAAAAACCCAAATCCTGTGAGGCGAACGACAAACACATGTCATTGACCCAAATCCTGGCAGAACTGATGACAAACACATGTCAATAGCCAGGTATAAACCCATTACCATGAAAACCATAAACATTACCTGAACAACCTGATTCATAACCAACGTTGTTGAAACTGTTGAAACTGAACTGAATGCTGACGATGACATGGAACACTGACCATGAACTTGTGTAATTGATTTGATGATATCCCCCTGGATCAAAGAGGATTTGACTGGGAGTGAATTCAAGAGACTATTCTAGAAGAAGTACCTATCAGAGAGGTACTATGATGACAATGAAAAACAATTATATGAGTTTGTTAGCACCTAAATCTGCCTTAGGCTGAAGGAAGGCAAAATTCAGGGTAACCACAAACCACGCTCAGTCTGGTAGCTAGCCCTACCAGAATAGGAGAAGGCTCTCTCCAAGTCACGCTCAGTGAATAGATCAAAAATATGGTCTGAGATGACTTACAGTGAATATTGATTTTAGGCTAGGTAAATAAATATGGAAACAAGAAGCAATTTTTTATAAATTATTGAGTTTCTGGGATGTATGGGACCAACGAACCAGCAATGAGTAGAGAATTTAACACAAAGGCACAGATTACTTCGTGAGGCAAGACATGCGGAAAGTCTAGCAATTAAATTTGAAATAGTGCGGAATGGAAATATTGTTTAGGAGGGTGAAAAGGGCATAAACACATGAATCCTTTTCAACAGAAGAAGAACACATAACGTGAAACTTTCCCACAGGCAGAGCAATAAACAAGAATTCTACCTTATCTTACTTAGCAAATTTCACTGAAAATGAATATGAATGAACTATGAAACATAACGAAATACATATGAAACATAAAGATAACACATTTGCTACACTCGCACCACATGAACCTCATGAACCAGAGCCGTTGCCTTTCATTAATTCTCTGTCAAAATATACAATAAAGAACTGAGTTTCTCTCCCACAGTCTCCCAAAAATTACAACCAACCCTTTGCAAATGGTTTTACATGCAATAAATAGACTATGCCATTGGGAAATGGAACGATCAAGAGTTGGGGAGTTTTTCAAATCATTACAAACTGGAAGTGGAAAGCCAACCATTAGTGATAGGTGCAGCATTACAAAAATGACAAATGGCTTGGGTGACTGCTCGCCTTCCTTTGCCACTTGGATAGAAGCCAACCTTTAGTGAAAATACTCTTTAAACTTTGCCCTAGGTACCGAGAAAAAGGTAGTGTAAATGAGGGGGCCCACTTGGACAAAGTCACGAAACGAAATGTCACGGAGTGGAAGTGATTTTGGCCTTTTGGTCCCTGTGCGCCGCACCCAAAACTATATGCGCCATGCCACTTTGGAGGTGATTTTGAGGTACTTTCCGAAGTCCAAATTGTGCCCAAGTGTGCTTGTTAGAAAGCCCTGCCTGTCTACTTTCCAACCCAAGTGGAATTTCTGAATTTGGTGCTCATTTTCCCCTCCAAAACTTCAAT
>APFE031558191.1:61713-76684 GCA_000404065.3 Pinus taeda
TAGGGAATAGGGGTTTAGTAATGTTTTAGGGTAGGGAAAGATGGGAAAAATGGAATAGGGGGAAGGGAACAATGGAAATAAGGGGAAAAATGAAAGGTGAAAGGGATGAGGAATCTTGGTATCAACACAACAAATTTTCAACCCTAAGAGCAATGGCTTTGATGATTTCAAGTGGTAGGGTTTAGGCGTTTTTATTGCAACTATACACGGCCATAAACCATCATCATATTCACAAAAATATATGAGCCATCGAGATGTCGACCCTACCTGTCAATTGGAAGGGATTCAAAGTGATTTTTTGCAAATTTGGAACAAATTCGGGCCTTTGTGGGTGTGTGCGCGCAGAAAACCCAGTGCACCGCGCTCTGTGTGTGCGCCGCGCCCCTCTGCCTGTGCGCCACGCCCTTGAAAACTCCTCCAAACTCACTCAAAACGCGCGCAAGTTCTCCCAATCTCTTTGCAATGTTTCTCTCTACCTTGGTATGCAAAATGACTATGTTTCTTGTGGAAATTCTATATAAAGGCATTTGGAGTCATGGATTTAATTTTTGTTTCTTCAAAACCCACTTTGATAATGTTTTATTTTGGCACTTTTTCTTGATTTAATGCAACTCTGAATTTCACTTTTCCCTTTGAATTTTTAGCTGAAATGATGAAATTTTTGGCACTTTTTGTAGGGGTCACATGACATGGCATTTGGCCAAGGAAACCATGACTGTGCCTGAAGAGATCAACTGGAGACTTTTTTGAAAATTATCAAAAATGACACATTGTTTGACTTTTCTTCAAAACAGAGTTTTGAAGAACAGTCGTAATCTGTCAACATGACGATGAAAATCTTTGAATCACAACTTTGTAAGGGCATCCCTCTAGCCTGCATGGCTTTACTGGACATGGTTGAAGACCAAATTGACTAATCCCTAGACCTAATGACTGAAAATGACTCTCGTCCATTAAAATATCGAACATTGACTGTCATGGACTTTAGTGGACATTGATGAAAAGACCTAAACCAGTAGGTGCCAGACATGAAGGGAAATGAATGACAAGACCTTTCCGTCAGATTATGGCATGCCCCTAGCAGAATGCAGCTGAGCGAATGGAGCGAGACTCCTAAAAATGAAATGCAGAAAGAGTTTTGATCTCTGACAGAGGACTGACAAGACCGAATCTAACACTGCATAGATTGCAGAGATTAAAGACGACTTATTACTTTACTCTGAGATGATATTAAAAAGGAAATATGAGCTAGAAATTAAATCCATTTTATTTCACGTCTAATTGAATTCATTATGGAGTAAGAGTAATAAAGGATAGCCACTGGAGAAATTCCATGGAAATAGTGATTTGTTAGAGAAAGTAAAAGACATAGCAGGAAAAGAACCAAACCATGTATACGAGTCCATAAGTTTAGAAGTGGAAATACTTTCATATGAGTTATACATTCTTCCTAAATTAATAGAACACAAGATCGTTGCACAGAGGATGAGAAACATTAGACTTGAAATTTTTACTCTTCTTAAATCCTTGGATGCATATCTTCATTAATATTTGAAAACATTTAATCTCCATGAAAGGATGCATTTATTCAGTGAGGATTATTATTCCAAAACACTATTACAAAATAGAATTTCTCCTAAAACACTAGCTTATCTTTGGGATGAATGGGAAGATAAGTTGTTTTCCTTACTGAATTCTATTTCGAGACTTGAAAAGTGACAAGAAGAGCAAGATATTCTCTACCTAGAGTATGCTCTTGAATACTTCAGTGTTAGAAAAATAAAATTGATACATTTTGTACCGTGTTTAATAGTGAGGCTTTCTCTCTTAAGGGTGGTATGGCCAAACTGCTGCAAATATGCGGAAACACTTCACAGATTAGCTTTCAAAAATTCCTTATGCTAGCAAAATACTTATTTGCAATGGAGCTCTATTATGTAGGACAATATGTCATTCAAAAATTGGAGCAGCTCTATGATTTTTGCACCAAAGAAAACTCTAGTCTTCTTGAACAAGGATATGTTTTACTTAAAAGGTTTCAATTTTTAGAAACTCTAAAAAATATTGAACTCTTGACTCGACAAAGTGGTCTGCCACAGGTTGCAAAGTTTGATCAAGAGTTATGGCTTCAAATTTATCAGGTTTCCAAATCTTTAAAAAATATGAAGCACTTGACTGGACCGACTAGGTTATGACGGTAAAAAAAGTTTGATGGAGTGTTGAATGATTGTAAAGAACATTTCTTTTATTTATTTTTTCCGTCTTTTCGTAGCAATACAATGCGCACTATAGAGGGCCATTTCAACAGTTTCTCACTAGACCTTGGAAATGAACGAAAAGCCTGGATAGACATATTTTGTATTTAACTGATGATGGAACAAAAGTAGGTGTAAGAGGCTACAACCTAATGGGTATGTGGCCTAAAGCTGGGTATGCGGCCTAAAGCCGAGTATGTTCTGCCCTAAAAAGAAGTATTTTCAACTGGTAATTAGTTGAGTGCGAAGGTGGCCTTCCTCAATGCATATATACATATATAAAGAATGATTTGTATCCAATGGGAAGGTGGGGACTATGTTATTGACTATGTTACTGCTTACTAACATTTGCTAACACTACCTTTGATCAATAGTTATGGCTTCAAATGTATCATGTTTCCAAAATGTTTGAAAGATATGAAGCACTTAACTGGACCGACTAGGTTGTGACGAGAAACAAGTTTGATGGAGTGTTGAATTATTGTAAAGAATGTTTCTTTTATTTCTTCTTTCCTCTAAAACACAAAACTAAAAACATCTACAAATTTATCAGCCTACGGGAAGATGCAACAACTATTTTGATTTTTCAAGACATCTCAGAAGATATTGTATCCAAGATGCAAATACCTCCAACTCTTGGCCAGATTGAAATTAATTGCAAATAGTACTTCCCCTTCTTTCGAAGGATCTGATTTCAGAGTATTTAAAGAAAATTAGTATGTGGCTCGATGATGCACACTATTTGAATGCTCAAATGCTATGGCTGCACATAAAATCATTTTCAGAAATCAATTTGCAGGATAAAAGAATTTGTCTGGTCAAAGGCTTCGAAAAATCCCTATGTTCTACATTTAACAGCTGAGAGAAAATTGTTTATATTTCCACTCATAATTACCTCATTCTTTTTGAGAATTTATTCTTTCTGGACTGAAAGGACAATGACTCGTACTAAGAATTATTACTAGGAAACACCAGATCTATAAGATTTAAATTAGCTAAAGCAGATTGGTTTTGTTCACCTGACCTGACCTGATTGACCGTGAACTTGAAGCCTTGCGTGGATCACCAAAGTTTGGATTCAAATCACATGTTGGAGCTGCTGGAGTAGGAACCACAATGAGGAAAGCCCACAAAACAATAAGTGCAAACAACATAGCCCACAACAAAGACATCAAAGCTTACTCTAAGGATCAAACTATCATTATGGCAGTCCTTGGAGCTGGCCGATCAGGAAGGTCATTAGGATCATCAAGCTGCATTGCCCCAATCGCTTGAGTCGACAACCGACACTACCTACTTCCCACTCTCTCCTACTTCCTATACTATCGCCAACCAATGATAGTCAATCGTGTCACGTTAGACACCACACCATGGCATGCACAAAGCCACCTGGTGTGCCATTCGTATATTGTTACAAACGTCTGAAACGTTTGAAACAAACAAACATTTAATGTTTACAGATTAATGCTAGCATTACTTCCATTACCGAAACAAAAATCAATTAAATAAGTCCAATGGATGCATAATATAACTTCTATGAATGCATAATATAACCTCTCTACCTCCGCTTCCTTGGGAAGAGGCCAAATAAGATGATCAAACATCTTATTAGCCATGGAAATCTTGATATCAAATCTAATAGGTTATTTAAGAAATAGGAGGAGCATGAAAGCTAAAAACTTTGGGTTAAACGTAAAAGCGACTAATGCTACCATCGAAAAACGATTGCTAATAGTCCCCACTGTGACGGCAAGGACTAATAATGAATATATCATATTTTTTATGTTATTGGTATTAAACACTCTTTTTTTTAATTGTATTCTCTCTCTCTCTCTCTCTCTCTCTCTCTCTCTCTCTCTCTCTCTATATATATATATATATATATATATATATATATATATATATATATATATATGTAGATATATTGGGTTTGGAGTATGGCTTAATTTTTTTTTTCTTGGTTAAAAGCTCATTTTATTTGGATATAAGGAAACAGGTTAGTAATTCAATATCTAGAGGTATATAGCAGGAGTAAGAACTTTCTGCCTTAAGAACCACCAACAAGGAATTATAGGTGGTGTGGTTTTCCTTGAATAACAATGATGAGTCAACTTGTATTTATGGATAGCAACCAATAATAGTTGTCCCCACTACTAGTTTGACAACTGAATTATGATAGATTTTCCCACAATGCAAAAAAATAAAAAATAAATACAATGTACAAATATTAGTAGTTTTAATATCTTCTCTCTAATAATTTTCACACTTCCTCTTTTATATACTTTAGTTACATTAATGTCGTTATGTATATATAATTTTGATACTAGAGTCAAATATCTTCACTTATATGCATTATGTTATTGGCCTCATAAGAGTTTCAATTTTTTGTGCTTATTAGATAGCATGTTGTTTGGCTTCATAAAAGTCTTCAAATTTTATCCTTGTTAAATCAATCTCATGCTATTAGGATTCATAAGGGCTTCTACCTTTTACCCTTCTATATTTCACACCATTTATCTCAGTAAGATCAAGCCCTTAGATCTAACTTCCTTATAATAAGGTTTCCACATATTAATCTCTATCAAATCCACACCCTTCAAATTTATGCGCTCATATAAATTGGTTGTACATTTCGAGTTCTCTTTCTAGCTATAATACCTTTTTGTTGGTGGTATTAATTACAATTAATTTAATTCGTTAGATGCAAAGTTTTGGTTCCCTTTTAATAGTAAGGTTATGATAATGATTATGAACAATACAAAATTATTTGATGATTAATATATTTGTATGAGATAGCAAGAATATTTCAAGATATTTTGTTACAAAATCATTTTGAATGAACTTAATTTTACTAATTTATTTCTAGCTAAAGTATAAGGTACATAAAAATGCATTAGAATATAAACTCTTGAAGTTCATATGGAAGAAATTTCCCTAATTTGGTTGAAAAATTGCTAAAGTTTGTTTAATATTTGAGAAAGGCACATCACCCAATGGGATGATTTCAAATCATCTATCTAAATGAGGTTACACCCTCCTTGGTATTAAGTGAATCTATAGGAACAATGACCTCAAATTGGACCAAGCCAAGTTAAATAATCAAGAAATACATTGAGTAATTTAACAAAACTATGATAAGATAAGGCCTTTTAGATCCGAAAGAGGTACTCAAGATCAAGATTGTTTTAGGCTTACCTCGTTGTATACACAATAAAATTGTAATGTCTAAGGTAGATTTTTTTCTCCGAAACTTATAAAATAGCCATAACTATTAAAACCAAGGCCTAATTTTAAGTTTATGAAGAAAAGCTTCAAAGGTTATAGTGCTTATTCATTAAACCCTTCGACTTCTAAAGCTTTTTCTAACACCAATAAACAATGAACATATTTAGACAAATATGGATAATTTTTCTAGTTCCAGAGATTACCTTATGGAATTACTTTGCCAAGATCAAGGAAACTAAAATAATTGGAACCATTTTTGGTATATTAAGAGTTGGCCTCTTAAAGAAACAATAAGACTACAAGGCCTGGACTCATAAACCTCATGAGGTTTCCACATATAGGGTCATCCTAAAAGAATACTGCAAAGTTCAAAAGGCAAACATCATATAGTACCGCATCTTTGAAGTGATTGATGCCTTAGAAACAAACAATATTGCTAGTTTATGTGTATGTATCATATTTGGCTCAACCAACTAATAATGTATGTTTAAGGGCGTGACATTGTTGGTGGCTCCAATCTCTTGATGACATTGTCGAGATTAGGTTCTTCTGGGTACCACTATCAATAATAAAATGCAATGGAGTCCCATCACAAAAAAGTTTGAATGGAAGAGGCATACCCCCTCTTAAGGATCCTTTAATTCTTCTAGTTAGATCTTTGCGGTTGCAATGGTAGCACTAGGTTCTGCATCAATTATATGTTTTCCCTTAACCTACTTTGAACTAGATTCCAAGCTATGGTTTCAATCATTTTCTTTCATCTCAACCAACATTGATTGTTTCAAGTGACATTCGTTAGTTTTGTACAAGGGGTTTTGTGGAACTCACACCACTTCCTAGTGTCCTCCTTAGAATTTTTGTTACATTTCTTTACTTGTGGTTTGGAATGGTTGTCTTGAGGTTGGATATCCTTACTTTTTCCTTTGTTTTATGTATTAGGGCCACCTTTATCTTACTTCTATTAAGGTAAATTTGTAGACCTAAATTCCAACTTATTCTTGTGCTTACAAATTTGCCTAAATGACAACATATTGATAAGTGGCTCCTAATCAGGAGATGCCTAAGAAATTCATCTATGCAACTGCAGTGCTTCAAAACCATGTTTTGCTTGGAGTCTCTAATACCCATATTTAAGTGCCAAGGAAAACTTTAATGATAGAATTTTTCCTTCAAGTGGAGAAACTCTGACAAATCTTGCTAGTACTTAACATGAAAACTGTAAAATATTTGGCAATATTTGTACAAAAATATTTAAATTTCTAATGATTTTATAGAAGTATTTATAATTTTTTGGTAAAATAATTTTATCCTATAAAATTTTGGCAAATCATTTTTTATAAAAATGGAAATTAGCGATATTTTTTAGAAAAAACATGGAAAATTGGCCCATCTATGAACTTTAAACCCTAAAATTTTCCATGTAATGAGTGAAAGGCATGGAATTTCCTCTATATTGTATCGTCTAGTAACTGACCCATCAATATTTGGTATGGGTAAGGGAGTTAAGGAGCACAAATATGATTATTTTGTTTTTATTTTTTTTTAATAGCTTAGTAACCCTCTAATAGATTTAATCGTTTCTCCAAATCATCTACTTCCATATTTCCTTCAAATAAAATAATGTCAAAACTAACTTGTATCTTGAAGGGTGTTGAACCTATGAAATGGTTGCTTGTTTAAGGTGTCTCAACAACGGTTGGTAGTCATTAAAGTATCTAGGTGAAATTATTCGTCATCTCCTTCCTCTATCGCGTGAGGAATTCCTTAAGTGACAAATTGATAGGATATCCAACTTCATCATAATTCATTCCATTTTCCATGGAAGGCCACTTATGTAGGTGGGAGTGGCCTTCCCTAAATGAAATTAGTTCAATACCCAATTCTCTATACCCTAACCTTGTTGGGAACATGAACCAAGAATCAATAAAGAACATATTACTATGGTATTATTAATCTAGATTGCATATAGAACGTAATGAAAGGTAGGAATACAAATGGAAACATACACAAAAATATTTTAGAGATCATAGTAATACAATGGGAACCAATTTTTATTAATAAATCATGTAGTACAAGATTGTGAAATGCAAAGTAATACAAACTAGCTAGAATGGTGGTAGCTCATTTCTAAAGAGAGAGAAGTGTCAATAACATTTATTCATAAGATGCTTACTTCAAGAGGCCCAAATGGGATTTTAACATACATTACTACACCATAAGAGGAAGAACTTGTAATGATCCAAAAGCTTAACCCTAGGATATCAAGTGGCAAAAAGGAATGTGTTGGACCCTAAGCATGTAGTTGATACGTCAACTTCTTGGGGTTGTAACTTTGGTATACAAACTTTATTTGGGTTGCAAAATATCTAATTGGAAATATCTTGATGAGAAGAATAATTGTAATCAGGGATGAAGCATACCATAACAACCTCAATTTGTCATAGTTTTAAAAAGTGTTGTTTAGGACCTCCAAAACACATTAAAAGTTTATGACTTCAAAAACTAAAGACAAACTACATGATAGAGAACAATGTATTATGAGTTAAAGGAAGAGATGGGTGGCCATCAATACCCATATAGATCATAAACCTACATTAGTTATAAAATTCCATGTAAAGTTTCATCCTTATGAATTATAATCTTGTTAAAAAGTGATCATTATTTTTTGGATCAACCATGATTATGACTTTGTGCCTACCCTCCATAAAACACTGATGCCAAATGCATCCCTTTTCCTCACTTAAGTGTGATATATGAGTTAGTTTGATCCAACACCTTTGGCTAGATCGCATATTCCCCCTTTAATTATAGCTATGGATTGGTTTAAATTAAAAATGCACATTTCTATTAGTGAATTTCTCGGTCCCGACAAGAGTCATAACCACAATGCATAATCCCAAGTTAACCCCAAATTCTATAGCCCTTAACATCAAGGCTTTACTCTAATTTATCATGTACTCGAGAGTTGATACTGAGGGATGGAGTAAAAAAGGAACTTAAGTCCTATCATCTTCGCTCGTCGGCTAATTCACATTCTAAAAAAAGTACCAAACCTTTGAACCTTAAACACTTACCTCACTTTCCTCGCGGCTTCACATGCGACCAACCCTAGTGACCTGGTGCACAAGCTCTCAAACCTCAGGATCTCAGTGTTATCCTTACTAAGTAAGTAAGTAAGTAATTCCACAGTAGGGCAATGGTGATAGAACAACAGTGACAACATATGTAAAATGTTCCATTTTTTAACAGATGGGACTGCTTGTTGCACGTTAGCACTCACAATTCTTCTATGCTTTTCAGTAGTAGTGGCGACAGACATAACTGCAAATAATGAGAATATATTCATCTCTCAGCCTTCTTAGTTGATAATTTGAGTTGATGAATCTCAAATTGGCATCGTTAAAGACTTTATCGGTGCCAAGTCAATACTATCTACGATGGATGATAAGATGGTGGACGGGAAATCTCTTGACACATTATTTGATGTCTGTTAATTGACACCACTTAGAATTAAATCAAGGTTTTCACTAAGCCTCCATGTTATAATGATTTCAGCGTCTGATAAATGCCAAACTCCAATCTCCTCTTTTCCCTAAGACTTACAATGTGATTCTAGTGTAACCTTGAGAACTGATAACAAAGAATTATGGTATATAACCTAAATATTGAACTCAGAATACTCCTGCAACAGTAGATATTGGGACCTCCCTTTAATGATAATTCAATTTTTCAAATGATCTCTTGATACGTTAGTTCTGTCCAGCGCATCCCTCTCGCCAATGAGGATTTGATTGTTTCTACATGAAGTAAAAAATACACATCCTCACAAATTCAGTGTTCATATTAACTCGAACACATAGAGATCAAGTACACACAAGATTGAAGGTATTTACACAATTACTTTTCTTAAACCTATACAATTTTTTCCTAATTATACTTGGTTTATGGGCTTTCTTTTCCTTGGCCACACTATTCCCTTAGTCTTACAAAGATTTTATACAAATAGGTTTGATACCAGAATTGGTTTCATCTCCTACACTAGCTCCTAGGATCTCTATTGACTCATCCCTAAAATATCTAAGATCCTAGCAATCATCTAACTTCTTAATGGACCTCTCCAAATAGTGCATTATATGTCAATGAGGAAATTATTCCTCATTTCCTAAATAAATCTCTATTTAGAATAGAAAATCAATCTCCTGTCTTTAATTATATTATTTAACAATAAATTAAGGGAATCCACTCCCTTTAGTAAATGTGGCAAGAAATCCCAGGTCTTGTTGAATTAAAGAAATGCATGAAAAAATCATAGGTCTTGTTGACTTAAAGGAATGTTCCTACATTATAATCTTAAGGTAAAAAAAGTTTATGGAAGCTTGTTCTTGAGTCTTCCATCTACTTCTACTTTTTTTGTCTGACATTTCTCAATTGTAGGTGCATCTATTGCAAAAGTTCTTCTCCTCCTAGACCCAAAACTTTGTTTTGTCATTGTTCACTTGTCTCATTATCATGAATATCTTCAAAAATCTATATGTTGATGTTTCAATCCCTCATTAACACTATTTTCTTTTCCTTTTGTAGTTACAGTCCTGCTATTGTTGTCCTTCACCTTCCAGGTTTCCATACTTTGTTTTGCAATGCTCCACTTGCCTTAATGATATACTTTCTTACAATCATCTTATTTCTATTGTTGATTGTCTTCTTCAACATAGCATGTCTTCTCTTAGGAAAATTCTTCATCAACATACATAATTCCTCAATCTGAATGCCAAACATACTCCTTTGTTGATCCATGCTATTGACATTATTCCATTGCAACTTTGCTTCAAAATTTAAAATTTATATGACCTCACCTGCCATTTCATAAGTTCTCATCTTCCATTCTTCATCACCAGACATTTATACAATGATGTTAAGGCACTTGACCATCTTATCCATGGCTGCTTTATGAAATATTTACATTCATTCTCTAAACTTTCATTTGTACCTGCATTTGCACATAAAATCAATTTATTACAACAATTTTTCTACTCATGAGCTTCTTGTAATTTATCTTCAGTCACAAAAATGATTGCTTGCTCTCCTCCATTACTATGTACTATATAATTTGGTGCTTCACCCTTTGCATTGGATTTTCCTTGAATATCATGTTCACCCTTTGCATCTGGTTGGTTATGTTCTACACCCCCCTTATTGTCTTTCAGAATAATTTCCTTTTTTGTATCATTCTACTAAAAATAAAATAAGATTTCAATTATATGAGACAAAATTGCCTCATCTTCTCTCATCTCATATTCTTCTGAGTACTCTTGTTGTTCCATATTTACATATTTATAAAAGTCATTTTCAAAAATATTAGATGCCTCATGCATCTCTTTCTCTTCATGTTTCCTATTTTCAAGCTCTTTGTCGTCCTCCTCAATATTTGGATTGACTAACCAATCCTCTGGAATCCTCAATTCTATATTCAAATATGCTTTTCCAAGGTTGTCATCCCTCACTCCACATGCTGCAATTTTCTTATTTCTGTCATCATCCTCCCACGTTGAATGAAATAAAACTTCATTCTCAAGTTCTGTCAACAACCTCTCCAACAATTTGATTTCCTCGTCAAATTCCATCAACATTGTACTCTAAATGATACTTTTCATCATCTTGGTCATTCTTTTGGTTGTCTTCATAATACAACATGTCCCTGTTCACTGCAACAATAGGTTCTTATAACTATTCTCCCATATCTCCATTTTCCCATTGTGTATGATTTCCACAAGGCAATTTTGTCTCTCCCTTTTTGGCAATAGAACTTTGATTTTGCTCTTCCTCTATCCTTGATCCAGGTGGATCTTCAGATACAATGGCATGGAAAAAACTCAGAAACCAAAATGAGTAGAATGAAGTCAACTCAGGACCATAGCGGAGATCTCGTCTTCTTGATTCCAACGACGCAAATGGTACGTCAATCCAAGTTCAGATGATGGAGTTATTGCTAAAAGAAGGATTCTTTGATCCTTAATAAAATGGAGGATTTTCCTTTGAAAATGGGTCTTAAGCCTTTAAGGCCAAATCGCAATCGAAGGTTGCATAAGGGCGGAATTAGGAAAGGCGCTGAGGAAACCCCGATCTCCGATGTCCGATTAAATCGGATTGGCGAATCGATGGGCAAATGGTTCGGAGGCCTTGTATATCAGCGGTGGTAGGTTGTGATCGGCGATTAATCGGATCGGTGGAACCATTATCGGACACCTGGGACAATATATGTGTGGGATGCCGACGCGATTGGTCAACACCAATATCAGAGATCGGCAATCGGCGGTTGGTCATTCCCGATAACTAGGACAGGGACACCCCCGATATGTCGATTTGCGACCTCATCGCGGACCCAATATGGAAATTAAGCCTGATTTAATGATTTTTGAGGTCTCGGTATATGGTTTTGAGGTGGATTTTCAGTGTTTTTTGGGATTGTGAAGTCTTATCGCTTCAACGATAAGGAGACCATTTAAAGAAGTGGTTGCGTCCGCCGATCATTCCACTCTACTAGCCTCTGTTATGAGCCAGACAAGCCCCGATTTGGATGGGATTCTGTCCAAAGAATCCATTATAAAACACAATCAATGGAAGAGCATGGGAGGAGGCAATTTTTGTGGTAGCACGCTGTTTCGCAGGAGGCTGAGAGCACATATTGGTCTGTTTTAGACAGTTTACATACTCCAGCCCCTTTCATTGCTACGGGACACTTTGGTGTTATTTACCTCTCCGTCATCAGGCATTCATTTCATAGCTATCTTGCAGATTGGAGGTATAAACCTCTTGTGGATAGTTGATGAATGTAAATTCTTTTCTTTCATGCCATTTAATAAGAAAGGCCTCCCCATTATTGAGCTAGGCCTGAAGACGTAGACCAAATTGGACGAACTCCATTATCAAGCCTTGGTGTCCTCTTTTGTGATGTTTATGTGTTTTCTTCTTCTTTTCTTATGTGCACATTGTTGTGTTAAGCTGCAATTTTTCATGTGATTCTTTTCTATACATCTATAAGCGAAAACATCTTGGATCAAGTGGTATCAGAGCAGGGATTTTTAGACGTGAATTTCATGTTTTCATGCTAACAAGAGGTAGGCTTCAAAGAGGCAAAGGGAATCTAGAACCTTTCAATCCAGAGGTAGGGCGTGCACCTTGGAGAAGAAACATGGCTGAAGAGGAAGCTCGTATTGAAGAGGAGCGCAATTTCAGAAAGACTTTCTATTCGATGGCAGAGAATGTCAGTCAGTTGGTTTTAAGGCTAGAGAGAGCAGAGAGAAGAATTGCAGAAGAACTAGGCTTAGCACATGGAGATGGTGGAGGAGACCCCCCTCATTCTCCTCCTGTGAATGAAGGTTCTTCTTCCCCTCATCAAAACAATCCCAGAAATCTCAGGGACACATCTAAGAAACCTTTCTTTAAATTAGATGTTAAATTTGATCTTCCTGTGTTTAATGGTGAAAGTAATGCAGAGAAGCTTGATAATTGGATCAAGCAGATTGAGGTTTACTCCAGGGTTTAGCAAATTGTAGAGGATGAGGCGAAGATCCAGCTGGCCTCTCTACGGCTGAGCAGCGTAGCTCTCGTTTGGTGGGAGAGCAAATTGTAGAGCAGTAATAATGTGGGTAAGCTCTTTTCCTCATGGTTTGATTTTACTTCTTCATTAAAGGAATATTTATATCCCTTAGGATACAAATAGAAAGCTTTGATGAATTGGAAATATTTAAGGCAAGGCAAAGGGCAAGATGTTTAAAGTTTTACAAAAGAATTTAGGAAGCAAGCACTGAATTTGGGTATTGCACTAGATACACCTGAAGTTCTAACTAAGTATATTGGTTCACTGCATAATTATATTTGGCATTCATTATTGTTGTTTGAACCAACCACTATTGATGCAGCTAGTGTGAAAGCAATTCATATTGAGAACAGGGGCAAGAATGAAAGAGAGGACCAGTCCAGAAAGCCACCGTTCAAACCTCCCAATGGAAAATCCAAAGTGAAATGGAAAGGGAAGGAGAAGAAAACAGCAGTAGCCAAAGAGTGAGAGCGGCCTTATGGAAATCATTGCAAGAAAGAAGGCCACGATGATGATCACTGTTGGAAGTAGCACCCAGAAAAGCGTCCAAAGAAGTATGGAGGAAAAGGGAAGCAGAAAACAGTGGCAATTGCATAGCAAGACCTTGGATCAGATTCGAGAGATGAAGCACTGGTCACAACAGCGGGAACAAAAGGTACCCTTACACCTTCTGTTGATTCTAAATCACATGGAAGCACCAGTTCTATAGATGAGTCCCTTTCGAATGATAAAAAAGGAATTGAATTATTTCATATCAGAGTTGTAGTAAATCACACCAAAGTAGAAACTGTTTAATACTGGGTCCCAAGCAAATTTAATTGCAGGATCCCTGGTAAAGAACCTTGGCTTAGAAACAAAACCGCACTCAAAGCCTTACCCACTGGGATGGATACATGATAAAGCTAAATTGAATGTAACCCAGAAGTGCAAGGTAAAATTTGTGATTGTGTCTAAGCTGGTAGACGAAGTAGAAATGGATGTAATCCCACTGGATATATGTGGCATGGTATTAGGGAGCCCAGACCTATATGATAGGAAAGTAGTCTTTCTTCGCATTGAGAATAAATATCACATCACCAAGAATGGGGTAGAATACATCGTGCGGGCTCATCAAAATAAGATTAATGCCAGCCTCATAAGCGCTGGGCAGATGAAGCGACTGGTGAATTCTAGCAAAGCATGCATGCTTATGGTCGTAAGGGAGAAAGAGGCTGAATTTGCCGATGTGTTCTAGGGTTGTGATGGGGAGCGTAAGTAGGAATTAATTGAATTAATTTCTAACTATAATGGACTATTTCAGGAGCCGTGGGGTCCCAAGCAAATTTAATTGTAGAATCCTTGGTAAAGAAGCTTGGCTTAGAAACAAAACCGCACCCAAAGCCTTACCCGTTGGGACGGATACATGATAAAGATAAATTGAATGTAACCCAGAAGTGCAAGGTAAAATTTGTGATTGCAACTAAGCTGGTAGGCGAAGTAGAAATGGATGTAATCCCACTGGATATCTGTGGCATGGTATTAGGGAGCCCATACCTGTATGATAGGAAAGCAGTCTTTTTCCGCCATGAGAATAAATATCACATCACCAAGAATGGGGTAGAATACATCGTGCGGGCTCATCAAAATAAGATTAATTCCAGCCTCATAAGCGCTGGGCAGATGAAGCGACTGGTGAATTCCAACAAAGCATGCATGCTTATGGTCGTAAGGGAGAAAGAGGCTGAATTCGCCAATGCGTTCTAGGGTTGCGATGGGGAGCATAAGCAAGAATTAATTGAATTAATTTCTAGCTGTAATGAATTGTTTCATTATTGTTGTTTGAACCAACCACTATTGACGCAGCTATTGTGTGTGGAGCATGATTGTTCAAAGGTATTTGTTTTAGCTGGATGTA
>APFE031558191.1:77101-147422 GCA_000404065.3 Pinus taeda
GCCTTGTAAAAGTATAGTAATTTCTAGTCAATCTGGGCCGTTCATTAGGCGGATGATCTGATGGTAGAACTTATGTTTAGTTTAGGGTTTTTTTCCCTAGAAGGCAACCCCTCTCTTCATATGAGGGCATTGTATTGAGTCTGCGTAATATATGTGTGTGAGAAACAGAGAGGTGAGACTGTGAGAGAAAAGAGAGGATATTACAGCGGATCTGTTGTAGGTTGTGTCTCTTCATTTTGCTGGATAATAGAAAGGAAGGACTGGCTGTTCGGGGTGGACGTCTGGGTGAACCACATATATCTGTGTCTCTCTTGTTTTATGCATTTTCTGTGTTTATATTTCTACAATATTTTATGTGTTCCATTGCTCCGTAATATATAATTTTCTAATAGCAGCTAGTGTGAAAGCAATTCATATTGAGAACAGGGGCAAGAATGAAAGAGAGGACCAATCCAGAAAGCCACCGTTCAAATCTCCCAATGGAAAATCCAAAGCGAAATGGAAAGGGAAGGAGAAGAAAACAACAACAACTAAAGAGGGAGAGTAGCCTTATTTCAATCATTGCAAGAAAGAAAGCCACGATGATGATCATTGTTGGAAGCAGCACCCAGAAAGGAGTCCAAAGAAGTATGGAGGAAAAGGGAAGCAGAAAATAGTGGGAACGACACAGCAAGACCTTGGATAAGATTCGGGAGATGAAGCATTGGTCACAGCAGCGGGAAAAAAAGGTACCCTTACACCTCCTGTTGATTCTAAATCACATGGAAGCACCAGTTCTGTAGATGAGTCCCTTTCGAATGATAAAAAAATAATTGAATTATTTCATATCAGAGTTGTAGTAAATCACACCAAAGTAGAAACTCTATTTGATACTGGGTCCCAAGCAAATTTAATTGCAGAATCCCTGGTAAAGAAGCTTGGCTTAGAAATAAAACCACACCCAAAGCCTTACCCGTTGGGATGTATACATGATAAAGCTAAATTGAATGTAACCCAAAAGTGCAAGGTAAAATTTGTGATTGCATCTAAGCTG
Organism: Pinus taeda; assembly: GCA_000404065.3. Lineage (NCBI taxonomy): Eukaryota > Viridiplantae > Streptophyta > Pinopsida > Pinales > Pinaceae > Pinus > Pinus taeda. Next base: position 78,135 of record APFE031558191.1, read on the forward strand.
GTAGACAAAGTAGAAATGGATGTAATCCCACTGGATATCTGTGGCATGGTATTAGGGAGCCCATACCTGTATGATAGGAAAGCAGTCTTTTTCCGCCATGAGAATAAATATCACATCACCAAGAATGGGGTAGAATACATCGTGCAGGCTCATCAAAATAAGATTAACGCCAGCCTCGTAAGCGCTAGGAAGATGAAGTGATTGGTGAATTCTAGCAAAGCATGCATGCTTATGGTCATAAGGGAGAAAGAGGCCGAATATGCCGATGCATTCCAAGGATGCAATGGGGAGCATAAGCAGGAATTAATTGAATTAATTTCTAACTATAATGAATTGTTTCAGGAGCCACAGGGACTACCTCCGAAGAGGGAAATCCAACACGAAATCCACCTATTGCATGATGCCCCTTTGCCAAATATCGGCATGTACAGGATGTCGACACTTGAAATGGAGGAGATCAAGAGGCAAGTGCAGGAAGTACTAGACCAAGGAGTAATCCATCCGAGCTCCTCTCCATGTGGTTTGTCGATTGTTCTAGTGCCCAAGAAGGACGACAGCTGGAGGATGTGCATGGACTACCGTGCGCGCAACAAAATATCGGTGAAAAATCGCTATCCCCTCCCATTCATAGATGATTTATTGGATCAATTAAAAAATGTTGTATATTTCACAAAGTTGGATTTGCATAGTGACTATCACTAGGTTAGAATTGCGGAGCAGGACGTGTGGAAAATAGCTTTCAAAACCAAGTAGGGGCTCCTCGAATGGATGGTGATGCCATTTGGGATTTGCAATGCTCCAGCCACCTTTATGTAGGTTATGAATAATATATTTCAGCCTTTAATTGATGAGTTTGTTCTCGTATATTTAGATGATATACTAGTTTTTAGCAAGAGTTGGTTTGAACATATGATCTGTGTAAAGAAAGTGCTTGATGTGCTGAAAAGGGAAAAACTCTTTGTAAAATTGTCAAAATGTGAGTTTGGGAAAACCTCTTTGGGTTACCTAGGTCATATTGTTGGTCACGGTCAGTTAAAAAATGATCCCGCTAAAGTTGAAGCAATTGTAAATTGGCATAAGCCTACTAGTGTAACTGAGGTCCGTAGCTTTCTAAGTGTAGTCCAGTATTGGAGGAGATTTATTGCTAATTTCATAGTTATTGTAGCACCTTTGCACACATTGACAAGTGTGAAATAGGTCTTCCAATGGGGAGGAAGACAACAGAAGTCCTTCGAAACATTGAAGGAAAAAATCAACACCGCACCAATCTTAGCCTTACCCGATCTCCAACAGCCATTTGAGATCAAAACCGATGCCAGCAGTTATGCCATGGGAGTTGTACTGATGCAGTAAAAGAAGCCAATTTGTTACCATTTTGAGAAGTTTTCTCAAGCTGTGATAAACTATCCCACCTATGACAAGGAGATTTATGCCTTAGTGTAGAGTGTGAAAAAATGGAAACACTACCTGATCGGCAAGGAGAACATCATCCATATAGATCACCAGCCCTTGCAGTATCTTTAGTCACAAACCAGGTTGCAGTAATCTCGTCATTTCAAGTGGATGGGCTTTCTTCAACAATTTCATCTTGTAATACAGTATAAGAAGGGCACTAGCAATAAAGTGGCTGATATGCTATCTCGCCCTCCTATTTCTGCTTCTGTTATTTTGCATAATGCTTCGTTATCTTTTGAAAGTTATGTTGAACAATATGCTAACGATGATGACTTTAAGGAAGTTTATGCAAAACTAACCCATGGTTCACAGGTGGAAAACTATCACTTGCAAGGGAAGTTGTTGTATCACCTTGGTAAATTGTGTATTCCCACAGGAGAAAGAGTGCATGTAATTCAAGAGGCCCACACCTCTCTTGTGTCCGAACACTTTGGTGTCGAAAAGACTTTATGTCATGTACAAAGATTTTGGCTTTGGCCTCATATGAAAAACATTGTGACTCTCTATGTAAAGGGTTGTGTAAAGTGTTCTGTTTCAAAGCCCTCTAATAGAAAACTTGGGCTCTACACACCACTCCCTATTCCGAGTCATCCATGGGAAAGCGTGTCAATGGACTTTGTAGGAGCTTTACCTTTGTCTAGGAAGAGTCATGACTATTTGTATGTCGTCGTTGACCGTTTCAGCAAAATGTGTATTCTTATGCCTTGTAAAAAGCAGATTACTGCAGAGCAGACTGCTTCTCTTTTCTTTCAGTATGTTTGAGTCCACTTTGGGTTACCCACATCAATTGTGTCAGATCAAGACTCTCGCTTCCTTGGAGAGTTCTGGACCAGCTTGTGGAGGATGATGGACACCAAACTGAAAAGAAGCACAACATTTCACCCGCAGACCGATGGACAAACAAAGGTTGTTAACTGTATCATGGTACACTTATTACGAGGCTATTGTGGGAACATCCCAAGTTGTGGGATGAACATCTCCCCTATATACAGTGTTCCTACATTCGAGCGGTGCATTCATCGATGCAACGTTCACCATTCAAGACATGTTTTGGGTACCTGCCAAAGGACCCTTTTGATATGGTCTTTGGAAGGGAGGATGGATCCAGTGGACGTAATGATAGGGACAAAGCTCAACAGTTCATTTAGCGAATCCAATTGATTCACCAAGTAGTGCAAGAGCAGTTGGAGAAAAGTCAAGCCCGTTATAAGGCTCGACATGATAGACACCGATTTGACCATCAATTCCAAGTGGGCAACATGGTGTGGTTCCACATCAGCAAAGACAGGATGAAGGGAGAAGGAAAGAAGTTGCGGCCAATCTGGTATGAACCATTCACCATATTGGAGAAGATTGGGAACAATGCCTTTTGTCTTGACTTGTCGGTATACATGTAGATGTATTCAGTAGTAAATGTGGAGAACCTAAAGCTGTATGAACCACCTTTGATCATGGACACTGATGAGGTGGGCACAGTTCCTACCGTCAATTATTTTGCACCAAAATATCTTAATGAGTTGCCCAAAGACATCATCCTCGACAGAAGAACTAGTACTTCATGGTGAGGAGATGTAGAGTACCTTCGAGTTGGTTTCAAGGGAATGCATCCCAGCAAGGCCAAATGCCTGGAGAAAGAGAAAGTGAGGGCACAGTTCCCTCTCTTGCCAATTGAATAATGAAAAGCTTTTGGCAGTCCAAAAGCTCCTCAATGGGAAGGATTGATCCAGGTGGATCTTCAGATACAATGGCATGGAAAAAACTCAGAAACCAACATGAGCATAATGAAGTCAACTCAGGACCAGAGCAGAGATCTCATCTTACTAATTCCAATGGCACAAACGGTACATCAATCCAAGTTTGGATGATGGAGTTATCACTAAAAGAAGGATTCTTTGATCCTTAAGAAAATGGAGGATTTTCCTTTGAAAATGGGTCTTAAGCCTTTAAGGCCAAATCGCAATTGGAGGTTGCATAAGGGCAGAATTAGGAAAGGCACTGAGGAAACCCCGATCACCAATCTCCAATTAAATCGAATCGGCGGATCAGAGGACAAATGGTTTGAGGCCTTGTATATCGGCGGTGACAGGTTGCAATCGGCGATTAATTGGATCGGCGGAACCATTATCGGACACCCAGGGCAATATATGTGTGGGATGCCAATGCCAATATTGGCAGTCGGCGATCGGCGGTTGATCATTCCCGATAACCAGTACAGGGACACCCTTGATATGCCGATTTAAGAGCTCAACGCGGACTCGATATGGAAATTAAGCCCGATTTAATGATTTTTGAGGTCTCGGTATATGGTTTTGAGGTGGATTTTCAGTGTTTTTCAGGATTTTGAAGTCTTATCGCTTCAACGATAAGGAGACCATATAAAGAAGCGGTTGTACCCGCTGATCATTCCACTCTACCAGCCTCTGTTATGAGCCAGAAGAGCCCCGATTTGGATGGGATTCTGTCCAAAGAATCCATTATAAAACACGATCAATGGAAGAGCACGGGAGGAGGGAATTTTGGTGGTAGCACGCTATTTTGTAGGAGGCCGAGAGCATATTGGTTTGTTTTAGACAGTTTACATACTCTAGCCCCATTCATTGCTGCGGGACGCTTTGGTGTTGTTTACCTTTCCATCATCAGGCATTCATTTCATAGCTATCTTGCAGATTGGAGGTATAAGCCTCTTGTGGACAGTTAATGAATGTAAATTCTTTTCTTTCATGCCATTTAATAAGAAAGGCCTCCCCATTGTCGAGCTGGGCCCGGAGACGTAGTCCAAATTGGACGAACTCCGTTATTAAGCCTTGGTGTCCTCTTTTGTGCCATTTATGCGTTTACTTCTTCTTTTCTTATGTGTAGATTGTTGTGTTAAGCTGCAATTTTTCATGTGATTCTTTTCTATACATCTATAAGCGAAAAAATCATGGATCAATTGTTATGAAAGTATCTAGAAACTATCCTTCATATTTGATATTTGTAAAACTTGCATTCATAAACAAATCATTAGTTTTAAAAATATAAGGTTCTTAAGCCTTCTTCGATGTCCCTATTATTATATCTTCATGTTGATTTGTACTTTTCAAGAAATCCATATGTCTCTCATTTGCATCATTATCATACCCAAGGATTTCTCCTTGCTTAGGTTCACAATAATGAACTTCTTCTTCCTCATACTCAACTACTCTAAGTTCTTCTTCCTTCAACTAAGCACTCATCATGTGCCTCATCCTCTTTGTTTGATGGAAAATTCTCTTCCGCAGACATTAGTGAATCCCATAGATCTAGTGGTATGACCTAGAAATAACAGAAACAAAACACTCATGCTTTCCTTAGAGAGAATAGAATATGGAGAAAGGACTTATCTTGGGCCCAACGCAAGTTCTCCTCTTCTCCTTGCTTGTGAAATTTAGCTCTGGTTCCAAATGTTATAAATGGAACCTGGAAAACAATTATAACAAGCATGATAACTACAAGATATACGTAGCATAGACTAATACATCTAATCAATGAGTCAAGAAGACATTGAAATGAATATGCATCAAATGGACACAAGTATAGGAAAACAAAGAATTTATATTAATGAAATGTATGAGAAGATTACAACCTATTTGTAGTTCTTTACCATGTAGATGTCTCCCACCAAACTTGTCCTTCCTTAGCCACAAAGAAAGCCTTCAATCACAACTTCAGGATGGTAATGGATCCTTAAGTAAAAAGTAGCAGCATCAGGGCATAACTAAAAATATCCAAAATCCAACCCAAACTCTATGGGAGGTAGTGAATTTATAGGGTAAATAGGGTTGTTTAGGATTTACCAATCTAGGACTTAGATCCACATATGAGGGAGGATTTACTAATCTAGGACTTAGTGTAACACCCCCTCCTCCTAGATCCATCCAAGTAGCCAACCAACTGGTAAAACATATGATGAGAGAGGTTAATATAAGGGATTCAATCTCCTTGGTGATCTTAAGGAAATGGAATCAACGAAACATCACACACAGTCATCCAACATCATCAACAGAATCCTTAGGAGACAAGTTATCCACTTAGATAGATTGTCCCTGGGTCCCACAATTGTTCTGGGTCTCTTAGGCCATAGTTTCTCTCATGCTATGGGCAAGGGAGTGATAAAAAAACTAAATTCTCCCTCACAGGGTTGACTGCTAGTGACTATGGACCAAAATTGCCAGTTATGTGCTAGTGACCTCGAGATTTGAGCCGCTTTTCTAGCCCAAAATCCCGACCTCTACCCAGAACTTTCTACAACCTTTAGAATTCATTAAAGGCATGATAAAAATGTTGAACAATCAAAATCAACCTCAGGACTAGGCATGAGCATCCCCAACCAGGACTGACATTCTGTCAAATACTTGGCATCAATGCAACTTACAGATTTACGATACAAGATAAAGCATAAATGATTGAAAGAACTTATGAAACATAACCAGAAGGATTACCTCCTTCTCCATTAAACTATTACATCGTCAATTAACTCTTGCATCCATCCATTAAACAATTACAAATAAATACATGAAATAACCATGACATGAACTAGTCATTTAACCATGCTTATAACCAACATAAAATAATGTAAATATCAGAGATAAGACAACCAGTAAATCCACATATAAACCAAAACAAAAGGAAGAGAACTTATCTTTTATTGATCATAGGCAAATCCGACCAAGTTCGAGACTTCCACATACCATGTGACCATAGACATGGATGAACCAAATCTCTCTTTCAGCCAGTCAACTGCGTGCCATATTCCAAGCGTGAATGTAGGATCTCATAGAAAAATTAATCCAAGAACAACCAAGGGAATCCAGAGAATAAACCACCTCCACCCTCACCAAACTGTGATCACACCAAAACTGATGCTCTGATCACAACTAAACCGAACTTGAAATGCCATCTAGAATACATCACTATTCTTGAGGAATTTTCTGTCTCCTTATCTCTCAAGATTTACCACAATCCAATCCCGTATCACTAGGCCCTAAACTGAGACTTCTCCCTCAGGTTTTACCACAATCCAAACCCGGATCACTAGGCCCTAAACTGAGACTTCTCCCTCAGGCTTTACCGTGTATCTTTCCAAAACCGATCAAGGGATTCATAGGCCTTTGGGAATGAACCTTGAGACCACCTCGACCCCACACCATGGCATCTAGAAAAAGGAAAGGCTAGGCTAAATACCACTGTCATAACCCGACAAAACCATGCCATCGACAGCAAGAGAACCATACACCAACATGAAAATCCATGCATGTCCAAACCAGCTAGGAAATCATACATGTAAAAGGTTACCTGCAAGTATTCCTTTTGAAGTTGCTTGATCTTGCTTTTCCTTCCTTGATCCTTGCTTTCCTTTCCTTTCTTTTTCTTCCTTGATCCAAAGCTAGAGTGCTCCAAGAAAACTCTAAGTGACCAAGAGTGAGAGAGAGAGAATAATGAGAGAGCTCCAAACTTGAACTGACCAAGCCTAACACTATCTAAGCTTGAGCCAAGAGCTTAACACTGACTAAGAGCTTGCCAATTGACACGTCCCTTACCCGTGTTATTATTTTCCCTATATTAACTTTTATTACATGAAATTTTCACCAGGGCTATTATAGAACCCTCTCCCTTGGGGAACACCAACCTCGGTGTTAAACCACACCAAGACCTCAACAAAATCCTTCCCATACTTCCTCAGCAAAATACTTCCCATGGAGCTTTATAAATTAGCTCGTTGCAGTATTTACAATGAAAGACTTGGTCAAAAGCAAAACATCATGACAAGATAACAACTATATCGCATATTGGAGCTTTATAACATAACTCATTACAGTATTTACAATAACCACATATACACTTATGCACATTTGCTAAACCAACAAATAAAAGGATACGATGTCCGTATCAATCAACATGGGAGTCCAAAGGCTCACACCTCCACCCTCAAAGTAATAATATGATTCACCTCCTTCCCAAGAAGTCTAGAATCCACTGTCACATACAAAGTTGCATCCAATGTCCAACGCTACAATCCTATGCCACTTGTCACCTCAACGAATAGTTACCGACTCATTGTTCTAGGGCCCACTCCCAATGTGCATCTGATTCCATCTTGCAATGCTAGTGACCAAAACCAATATATCGGCGACCTTCCCTTCTCTGCTACATAGTCCCTTGGAAAATCCGGTCACCCCCTTCGATGCAGTGACTCACCTTCAAAATTCTCTGAAATCCCCTATCTTGGGCGATCCATCCCTTGGTAAGGCTTCCTCACATCGAAAGATACAAAACTAAGGCATATACCTACCTCAAAACCATCATATCAGTCATAGCATGCTCATGGAAATCAATGGAAACTATTGGGTACCAGTGTCCCACAATAGCCTTGCTCCTGAAGTACTCTACCAACATACTGCTGCATGTTCCAATTTCTTTTGTTGTTGTTGCCAATTCTTGCAGTCAATTTCAGCCACTCAATCGGGCATGTTCATGCATTCCTCTTCCGAGAACATAATTTCCATTAGATTCAAATAAATTTAAATAACCTCAAATCATACCTCGTTTGTAGTTCTTCAATAAATTACACTTGCAATCCTGTTCGCTTCCTATCACAACAAGTCAAACTACCTATTTGAACAAAACATCATGTATAAACATATCACATCTGGTTAGCTCAAAACACAACCATCATAGATCAAAATCATAAATCACATGTAAGCATCATAAACCAGAATCATAAATCACATATAATCATCATATACCATAGTCATAAATCACATGCATAATAAAACTAAAATAAAATGTTGATACTTATCCTTTCATCAATCCTTAGCTTCTACCTTTGTCTTTATTCCATACACCTTCTGAATCAGTTGCCGCATCCGACAAACACCCAGTGCCTTCTTCTCAACCATGTGCACATACACATAATGTGCATCACACACATACAACTACACACGTCATACAACACCATGTAATACATGCACCTAGCACCGCGTGCCTTCAACACAACATGTATGACATGTGTACAATACCACGCATACACTAGTACCATATGTACAAAGCACCACCTGCACAATGTGTACATAACGCCATATGTACATGTGATGTACACTACACCACTGTACAACGTGTACACAATACCACATGTACATCATACCATATGAATGACATGGCTATGACATCACATGCACGACATGTACACAACACCACATCTACAACATGTACACAACACCAAATTCTCACAACACCCCTTGTACAATCATGCACACAACACCATATGTATATAGCACCATATGTACAACATGCATAAAACACTATATGTACATAAAGCTGCATATACAACATGTACATAAGATCATCTGTACATAACACTACATATTCAACATGTGCACAACACCATATGCACACAACACCACATATCCATCGTGTACATAACACCATCTATACCCAACACTGCATATGCAATATTCACACAACACTAGCTATGCCATCTTGTACATAACATTGCATAAACAACATGTACACATGCTATGTATACACAACACCACATGCACACAACATCATAGATGCAACATGTACAACATCTGCACAACATTAGTACTTCACATCCAAAATCACACTGTCTCTACCAAGAAACCTTACTCCAGTGTCTTATTAATGCATGTTCCAGCATGTCACAGACCACAATGCTTTCATTTTGCTGATGTATCCCTCGGTATAACTTGTCCATAACATAGACATAATATAATCACATAATATCAACTCATAAACACATGATATTGACCTCACATATTTTTCAGGGCTACTCCTCCCCATTGATTCCTCATAAGACTAGGAACCTATTCATGTCATTCACTTGCGTAAGAAATAATTCCTCCACAAGAACGATTCTTGATGACCTTGTCAGACAGTGACATAGATGCATAGATGCATACATACATACATATAATCATTAGCATGAAACAATCATCATTCTGTCAAACAACGACATACATATATACATGTATTCATATATACACATCAACATAGTCATGTTCACAACATAATTACCAAATAGCATAAGCTCAAGGTTAAAAGAAATCCCTTTATCTGTGCACAACATGCACTACATCGAGAACAACAACCACCAACATAGCCAAGGCATCTGACACCTCAGATCCATTTACTTTACCTTTTCTAGTTACCTTTCACATGTATGTACTACCACTGTCTGTTTACCATAATTGACCCGACCAGTCCAACCGAATTTCATAGTCTTACCCTCTGTTGTGCTTATTTATGCATCGAACTTCATCTAATACTTGCATTACCTATTGGGTACAACACAACTCTCCCTGAGCTCCATTAAATTTCCTCTTTCCCAACCAATTCCCAAGACTCAAAATAATAAAAGGCAAGAATAGAAACAACAACAAGAAAACCATGAAAACTAAAAGCAATATAACACCACAACAAAGTGGCATAGCTATGCAACAGAAAAAATCCAAATCGCAAATCATGCACAACAATCTCAAAATACCAAAACCACAAGACTAACAACAGACACCATGGCTCAATCCCCATGGTTCCCAAGGAAAACTCAACTTGAGCCTTCTTTGAGATTTTATGGAAACCTCTCTTTCCATGCAACTCCATGCATCATGTTGTCATTAACACATAACTGTTAGTGCATAAATAAATAGAACAATACACCAGTTACCTCATCTTGCTGTGACAAGCACGTTGCCTTCTAGTTGAACAAGTCCATGTCATCCCTAAAGGGATTCCAATTCCCTTGACAAATCCACCTGTAACTAGAGACTAGTGAATATACCTGTCAATTACATGTCCATGAATATAGAACTTATCCACATAATTTCATACAAATCAAGGTTAAGAAGACTTATTGTATGCAATACACTCATTCGTTTGGAATTAGGGTTCCCAAACATAGTCAAACTTGTCCAGTTCCTTCATTTTACCTTTTTACTTTGTTGGAAGCGAGGCTTATTATGTACTGTCACATCACCCACCTGTAATTTATATAAAAACATCAAGTGTTACCTTGTCAGGCTAATACCAGCATGCTTCCTGCAACTGCTCACATGTGTCAACCACATGTTTTGAATATCAAGACAATCCTATCTATCAATTTGAAATCAACATTTAGTAGGACTAACAATCATGTCATAACCCATAGTAAACTCATAGTCATTATACATAATGCTACAAATATCACTACTATACTCAAATACATATCAATTGTCTCAACACATATGTGTTAGTACAATCATCTTAAAACAAGATCATTGGAACACATACTCATATTATGCAATTCATCAAACATTCAACCAACTTGCAACCATACCATGTTAAATAGATCAACTAGATGATGTAATCAAACAGTCAAGCACCAAATATACGACATAAGCAAACTCATACCTTACTGCATCCCAGGGGAGGCTATCTTGTCTGCACAATCAAGCTAGTTAGCACGATATAACTTCTCAACACATCAACTTAAACATAAATAAGATCATGATATCCAAAATAGTCACTAGCTAACATGTTTACATCATAACTCATTCAAAATTATCATTCATTCATAACAATCACATATGTACGATTGGTATAGATTAGTACAACACAATGCAACACAATAAGTCGACTCATACATAAATGTCGTAACCTTAACAATCTGCATATGCCAATCCAACTTAGTTTAATACATATAACATCAAGATCTTGAATGCAATGAACATAACCATCACGCATATGGCCAATCCAAATTACGACATCAAGATCTCAATGTAATAACCCTAATCATCAAGTTACTAACATATAACAACAATAAGATATATATCATGCTCATCAACAACATATAACCTAATCATCAAGTTATCTAACATAAAACAACAATAGCAATGCATACAACTACATGTTACTATCATTATTGACTATCTGACACGTGTGCATATAACTACACTAATCAACTAACATATATCATGAATGTAACCATAACATCAAAATACATGAACATAAACCTAATGTATATAAACCTAATGCATATAACAATCCTTGACTTACATCCCTGCATGCCAAACATACAAGACCTATATGACGATCTGCTCTTACCCCAAAGTCCAATGTAGCAACCTCATTATGATGATCTGTATCTCCTACTCTATCTCAGCCAACAAATTAGCATCATAATAACCAATATCACCTTGATGACCTAAATTGCATACCATGACTTCACAAGGCATGTTTGACCGACTATTCATGCATAACTATAACCAAAACCATACATGCATAACGACTACATTTAGATATAAACACATGAGTAAAAAACCATATACACATCCTTCTAGCTAGAGTCCAGCCATCAATGCATGACCATATCAACTTCACAAACCATGACCTCATGCATGACAACAATCGCTACTCCATTGTACGCATTTCCATATGCAACCATCAACATGCATAAGCAATGCCTAATCAACTACAGATACGCATTAACACATGTAGTTGATCATAAGCAATCAATACTTGTAACCAACCTACAAGATTGATAAATGTAATCAAATATACAAGAATGTAATCAAGTTTCATATAATCATGTAACCATTGATATACTCCTTATGGTGCATTCCACAAAATCAAATCAAGTTCCTCATGACAACCTTACTACACTCATGATCAATATGATGCAATGCAACAAACACATGGAATGCAAGTGTAAGAGACACACATGCAAATGACATGCATGCATGACCAATGCACACTGCCCATCCAGTTCGAGGGGTGAACCATGTTATTATACCAATTTGTAACACGCCCTCCTCTTAGGTCCACCTAACCAGCCAACTGGCCGAGAAAACATGTGATGAGAGAGGTTACTATAAAGGATTAAATCTCCTTGGTGACCTTAAGGATATGGAATCAAAGGAACATCACACACAGTCATCCAACATAATCAAACATAACCCTTAGGAGACAAGTCACCACTCAGACAACCTATCCTTGGGTCCCACTATTGTTATGGGTCTCTTAGGCCATAGTCGCTCTCATGCTATGGGAAAGGGAGCGACTAGAAACCTAAAGTCACTCTCACAGTCCTGCTTGCCAACGACCGTGGACGAAAATTGCCAGTTCTGTGCCAACGAGCCCGAGATTTGAGCCATTTTTTAGCCCAGAATCCCGACCTCTACCCATAACTTGTTACAACATTTAGAATTGATTAAAGCAATGATAACAATGTTGATCAATCAAAATCAACCTCAGAACTAGGCTTGAGCATCCCAACCCAGGACTGCCATTCTGTTAAGCACTTAGCATCAATGCAACTTACAGGTCTGGGATACAAGACTGAGCTTAAATGATTGAAAGAACTTATGAAACATAACCAGAAGGATCACCTCCTTCTCCATTGAACTATTACATCATAAATTAGGTCTTGTATCCATCCATTAAACAATTACAAGTAAATACATGAAATAACAATGACATGAACCAATTATTTAACCATGCTTATAACCAGCATAAAACCATGTAAATATCAGAGATAAGACAAACATTAAATCCACATATAAACCAGTACAAAAGTAAGAGAACTTACCTTTTATTAATCATAGGAAAATCCAACCAGGTTTGGGACTTCCACGTACCACCCGACCATAGACATGGTTGAAGCAAATCTCTCTTTCAGCCAGTCACCCCCATGCCATATTCCAAGCATGAATGTGGGATCTCATAGAACAACTAATCCAAGAACAACTAAGGGAATCCAAAGGTTAAACCACCTCCACCCTCACCAAACCATGATCACACCAAAATCGGTGCTTCGATCACAACCGAATCGAACTTGGAATGCCATCCAAAATCCATCACTATTCTTGAGGAATTTTTTGTCTCCTTGTCTCTCAGGATTTACCACAATATAATCTCGGATCACTAGGCCCTAAACTGAGACCAGTGTCTTAGGCTTTGTGTAGAACCTTCTTCCGCAATTATCGCATCCATTATTTTTAGAATCAACATTTCGAGCCATCCACTGTGGCTCATCATCAGGATAGATCTAAAAATGTGAAGGACAGATCTCATGGGAGCTGGATAAATAGAGGAGTGAGCTATGTGGAGAGTGAAATTTTGTGAGCCGACCATGCTATTATTTATAATGATAATTTTAATTATTATTTTTTTTTATTAATATATTAATAATTTTAATTAATTTTTTTTTTTAACTAATTTTGTTTTAGAACTTAATTAATTCTAATTATTTTATTTTTTATTTTAGAATTCTAATAAGGATGCTTAGATTTCTTTTTAAGATTTTAAATTTATTAATAATCTTGATTTTGAAATTTTCCTAAAAATTGAAGAAAATTTTTCAAAATCAAGATTAGTAATAAATTTAAAATCTTAAAAATAAATCTAAACATCCTTATTGGAATTCTAAAATAAAATTATAATTAATTTAAAGTTTTAAACAAAATTATTTAAAAAACAAAAAATAATTAAAATTATTAAGATTATAAATAATAATAATAATAATAATTTAATATAAATTAAAAATTATCATTATAAATAATATCATGGTCGGCTCACAAAATTTCACTCTCCACATAGCTCACTCCTCTATTTATCCAGCTCCCATGAGATTTGTCCTTCACATTTATAGATCTATCCTGATGATAAGCCACGGTGGATGGCTTGAAATGTCGATTCTAAAAATAATGGATGTGATAATTCCGGAAGAAGATTCTACACACAGTACAAATCGCAGAAGCCTCAAAACAACAATCTTAGGCTTTACCGTAATCCAAACCCATATCACTAGGCCCTAAACAGAGACTTCTCCCTTAGGCTTTACTGTGCATCCTGCTGAAACCGGTCAAGGGATTCCTAGGCCTTTGGGAATGAACCTCGAGACCACCTCCGCCCTGGATTCCGTAATCCATTAGGAAAATCAAAGCTCAAAACTAAAATAAACATCCCAATGCCATGGCATCCAGAAAAGACAAGGCTAGGCTGAAAACCACTGTCATAACCTGACAAAACTATGCCACTAACAACAAGAGAACCATACATCAACAGGAAAATCCATGCATGTCCAAACCAATTAGGAACTCACACATGAAAAAGGTTACCTACAAGTATTCATGTTGAAGCTGATTGATCCTGTGTTTCCTTCCTTGATCCTTTCTTTCCTTTCCTTTATTTTCCTTTCTTTTCCTTCCTTGATCCAAAGCTAGAGTGCTCCAAGAAAAATCTAAGTGACCAAGAGTGAGAGAGAGAGAATAATGAGAGAGCTCCAAACTTGAACTGACCAAGCCTAACACTGTCTAATATTGAGTTAAGAGCTTAACACTGACTAAGAGCTTGCCAACTGATCCCCATAAGACTTTTTATTAATGATGCCTCTAATTTCTTCATGTTCCATTATTTTCCTTCAATTTCCTCCTCACATGCAACCTGTGACCTTTCACATTCCTCTTCTCCTAATTTCTATTATTTTCATAAATAAATGTGCCAAAATTTCCTTTTTCTTTTTAATGCCTTTGCCTTTCCCTTTGCCAATTTTCCTTAGCCAAAACACGCATCCAGTGATGCCCATTAGGATATATTTTCCCAACATTTAACTTGGAATACGTGTCCCGTACTCGTGGTCTTATTTTTCCTTTATTAACTTTTATAACATGAAATTTTCACCAGGGTTGTTACACTTAGATCCACATATGAGGGAGGATAAGCTCTAGGGATAAGAGATAAGACCTCTATAGTACAAATTTCAGATCGTAATCAATAGTAAATGGTTAAAACCACCTTAGAAGCTTTTAGAAAGAGAAAATTCATAATTATTTTTTTATTTTTCTCAAAATTATAAAACCATTGCACCTGCAACAAAGGGAAATTGCACTGGTCTATGCAATTTCTTAGTTATACAACATGCAACAATGCAGGTTGCATAGAAGACAAGGTGCGATGGGTTCAAAAATGAGGTTTTTAAGTTGTTAAACCATAATTCTTGGACTTTTTGGAGAGATAATGCTTAAGGATTTGCAAAGGGATGATTGCAAGGTGTCAAGGATATTTATTGATTTGGTTTCTAGGCCATTTGAGCAAATATGACAAAATGACCTGTAGCAGATTACCCCCTAAAGTAAAAATTCAGAAGCAGTGGCTGAGGACTAAAGTGCTTTACCTTGTGATAAGTATGAATCAAGAAAAGGTTAGTTGAGATCATCATCTGTTACAATAAATAATCATCATTATACAATTGTTGAGGTAGGCATACCCATACTTAATCTATAAGCCAATATTATATGTACAATGATAAAAAAGTCTTGTCCACTGATGATGAATGGTGGACCCATGCTTGGATGAATTTATGAACAATCATAGCCATCTACTTTGTGATCTTGTATGGATTCTGAAATCATAGCCTAGATGGATGAAACTATATCCAGGGTCTTCTACCTCATTACTCAATAGTACAAGTCTAACCATGCGAATAAATGAGTTGGAGTCGAACATGGTAGACACCATCTGATTACTGGCCAATGATGTAAGTCATTCACAGACGTGAGAGGAACCATCGATAATGATAATGGCCCTCAAGGTACTATAGTACAATCTATGCCGTGTGCATAAATGAGTTGAAGTTGAACACCACAAAAAATATCTCGGTCGAAGGCCAATGATGAAAACTTGTCACCGAAAGCGAGGAAACTTGTCATTGAGGTATGAAAGCTCCAAGTCATTGAAGGGAGTTTCTAAATCAAATTCCTGGATAATGAGTTGATGTTAACATGAAGTGACCCATCGCAGGAGGGCTTTGATGTACCCCGCACCAATGACATGAAACAAATATCAAGATTTGAGACAAAATGTAATATGAAAAGTTGGTTCAGGAGAGACAAACATGGAGTAAGTCTTAAGGTATTGTAGAAGATGTCAACTGAGGGTGGAATTTCTCTTGAAAATATCGACAACATTGAATGTAGTTGGCAACAATGACTCAAAGACCCATAATGAAGGTGTGATCAATGGTGCGGCAAGTGGATTCCCCAACCCAAAGGAGTCACAAAGATGAGGTGAAAGAGTGTCATGTTCAAGAGCGACTCACTAACATTAATAGGTAAAATGCCCTATTTTCCCAATTTCCCAACCATTTCTAGCTAGTACCTCTTTATTTTTGACAAGATTGAGGAGGATAACATATGCTTGATCTATAAGTTCATCATTTGGATGAATCCTTTTGAGTATTTTTAATGAACCCTAAGAAGGATTGGTTCGGTCTCATCATGCTTAACAATTCCAACGTTGTTTAGCAATTTTATGAGTCCAGAGAAGACACAACTTGACTTCTTTTTCATGTTTAGAGATTTTGAAAAAGAGGCAAAAAAGAAAACTCCAAGAGGTTCATTTTCATAAATTTAGTCTTTTGGGCCCGAAAAGGCATAAAACAATACCCAGGCGAACCTTTTAGTCATGTTTGACTAAAGTATTCTTTTTTCATAAATAATCCATCCCAGTCCAGAAAAGGGTTAAACTTATACTAGGCAGACATCTTTTCATTTACTTTAATGAGGCCAAAAAGACAAGTGCTCAATAATCTTTTCATGTTTTGGGAGTATGAAAAGCGCTCAAAGAGGACTCCTCCTGGAGGAAAGTGGTATAAAGGGTAGCACCTGGTTTCGATCTTGATGGAACTGCTCAAAACACATAGAGGTCAAGAGGTTGGCTAATAAGACCACTCACTACAGCGGTTCCCCAAGCAAGAGGTAAAAAACCAAGTGAAAGTGTATGATAAGCCAAGCAGATGGTGATGGTGGAATGAGAAAATCGAGGTTCATCTAGTAGAAACAAGTTGATAAAAATGGAAATCACAAGGGATAGGATGAGAATGGTTTCATTTTTACATGAGCTTGAAACATGAGAAACTATGCTTGAAATTGGTTTTCATGCCTTAGCATAATAACACAATTATAAGTACATGCCCCCCAAGCTTCATTCCATTCACCTAAGTGGACTACTAGTTACTAATAGGCAGATGGAATAAAGGTTCATTTACAAGATCAAGTGAAAGACTTCACTTGACATTTACAAGATCTAATCAAAGACTCGAATTGGAGGGAGATCTATTTCATTTTCCTATACTTGTGTCCATTTGATGCATATGTATTTCAATGCCTTCTTGATTCATTGATAAGAGATATTAGTCTAGGCTATGTATATCTTGTAGTTCTTTTGCTTGTTATAATTATTTGCAGGTTCCATTTATAGCGTTTGGAGTTAGAGCTAAAGTTCACAAGTAGGGAAAAGAAGATAATTTGCGTTGGACATAAGATAAGTCCTTTCTCCATATTCTAAAAGAAAGGAAAGTTGATGGTTCAAGGAAAGTTGATTACCATCAAAATGTGTCCATACCATCCATAATAGATGCGCCAATTTCAATAAGGAATCTATTACAAAACCTTTTGTTTCTTAGTTTACACACATACTAATTTATTAGTTCTACTTTTGTAGCAATAGAATTATGCAAAGGTATGCGAGATTGAATTATATGCTAATTTATTAATTTGGAATGAAGATATGTTGGAATAGTTTAATAGAGTTATTTATGATTATATTTTAGATTTTTGTTATATTATATTTTGTTAATTTATTAATTTGGAAAGAAGATAGGTTGGATTTGTTTAATAGAGTTATTAATGATTGTATTTTAGATTTTTGTTATGCTTTATTTTGATAATTAAAGTAATTAAAAAAATAATGATTTATTATAAAGAAATGAAGGAAAAAAAGTTTATATATTTTTTAATTAAGTAAATTATAATAATTTTAATTTGCATAATTATCGCTTATTATTATGATAAAAGTTGAAAAGCATAAAGTTTTCTAATATATATGGAATACTTTAAATATAGGGGAGCTAGAATATGATAAAAGTTGAAAAGCATACAGTTTTCTAATATATATGGAATACTTTAACTATATATTATGATAAAAGTTGAAAAGCATGAAGTTTTCATATATGATAAAAGTTGAAAAGTATAAAGTTTTCTAATATATATGGAATACTTTAACTAGGGGAGCCTAGAAGAATGTTAGAATTTTGAACAATATGCTTCAATAAAATAAGAATTAAATGATTTATATAGTTTAATTTAATAGTTATTAATTTATCTATAATATCACATTTAAAATGCAAAATTTTAATATATATAAAATTTGAGTAAGATTTTTGGATGTAAAATCAAGTTTTTAATAATAATTGATTAACTTAAAAATGAACATGATATAAGTAAGAATGAAGTATATATTATACTTGTCACCTATAAATTTATTTTATGTATAAATTAATAAACTCAAATAGAGATATCATATAATATATATATAAAATAAATTATAATTTCAGTTATTGTTTTATACGGAATAAATTGTAAATAGGAAACGTTTATTTTAAACAAAAATCAGTTAAAAATCTACTAGAAGTTAAATAGGTTATTTTTCATTGCTGTCGTATGTTTTGGAATGTATAATAGAATTATAAACTATATTAAATTTCAGAGTATTTTTTCTATATAAATTGACAGGTATTTAATAAGAATTGCGTTATATATTTACTTTATATTTATTTTATATATATATATATATATATATATATATAATATAAATATTAAATCACATTGAGTTTATTGATTTTATATAGAAATAAATTTGTAATAGGTGACAAAGCTATTTTAAAAAAAGGATTATTAAAATACTAGAAGTTAAATATGGTTAGTTTTCATTGCTTGTAATATATTTTGGAATGTACAATTAGATTTAAAACCATATAAAAATTCCAGGGTGTTTATTCTATATAAATTTAATAACTCATGTTTATAATTCCAACTATTTTTAAATCACAAGGCATTTATTCTATAGAAATTTAACAACTAATGTTCATAATTCCAACAATTTTTAATGTGGATTTATAGTAAAACTAGTTAGAAAACATGACTAAGAAAGGAAAAAAAACATAAAATGTTTAATCTTCTCTTAAAAAAATTTGAAATGATAATTTGTATTATAAAAATTTGCAAGTGAAGAAAGTAATTTCCACTGAACAAGAGATTTATTGGTCAACTAACTTACCATTAAACTAAAATTCTGGAACACTCCCAAAAATTTCAAAGCCTTATTCTCTATAAAATTTAAATTTTATAAGAGAGGATCAAATGATTGTGGGTATTGCTCCATATTTGCTTCCAACAAGTTGATTTTTGCAAGGGTGGTTGGCCTGACACAAAACAATTAATATCCAATATGTTTGAAATAAAAAAAAAAAAATTCATGAATGAATGTTATGGGATGGGGCAAAGGGTGCCCTATAACTATTTCTCTAAGTGTTAACAAGGTTCTTTTATTGGCCATGTCATTCACATCTGGATGACAAGAGAATATAAAAATATTTTGAATAGGAGAAATAGACCCTTATAGTTCTAATTCTCTTCATCACATGTAGTAGTTTATTGCCTTGAGGAAAATAATTAACAACAATATATTGAATGATCAACTGAGAGTCTCACAACACCAATAACGACATTATATGTCTACTCTTTGCTAAAAAAAAGTTCCTATAAAAAAAACAATAGTTATACTATATTATCAGACAATAAACCTAAACCCCAAAGATAATCCAATTCAACCATCCCTATTTAAACTACACCCTTATCTAATACAAATTTAAAATTAAATTTTAAAAATAACCACTTTAATTTTAAAATAAAAATACATAATTAATTTAATTCATATAAATTATTACATAATAAAATATAAAGATAATAACATTTATTATTATTAAAAAAATTGTTAAAAACCTGCATGTAAAAATAATGTTCATATACAAAAAAATAATAACTATTAATTTCAATTATGCGTTTCTAGATCTAATGATTTTGAAATTTTTTGAATCTAATGGATATTTAATGAGAAGATTTTTTTGGCGGAAATCACATTATAATATTTTTGTCAGCGCGTTTCGAACCAACGAGTGTGGTTCATCATCCAACGACTATATTAAACCAGGAAACGACTATATTGGACTTGGCAACTAGACTTTCTAACGGCTATACTTGACTAGGAAATGGCTAACCGAACTGGACCAAGAGATAGGGATAGAAAAAAATAAAATTAGTTAGTTAGTAAGTTAGTTATATATATTAAATTACTAGGAATTGAAAGGACTAATATTTTAATTAAATAATTAGTAAATTAATTTAAGTTAGTTGCATAACTATTACAATATATAAATGAAGTAATGTATTTAATTAATATGAAACAAAAGGACTAGTATTAAATTTATATCAAAACTATAATTAGATATTTAATTATAAAGTTAAAAGTTGTGTAATAAATATTTAATATATATTAAAGTTATATAATTAATTCAATATGAATTAAAAGGCTAATATTATATAAATAAATAGATAATTGTGAGTTAGTTATGTTATAGTAAATATCATAACCGGTTAATAGAAACTCTTTTTTCTTTTTTTCTTTTTTTTAGATAATACTAAATCTATTAACGAGGCAAAAAATAATGATACAAGGAGGCACCGGCCTCTGCAGAACCTGTCTCAGAGTTTACCAAGTATTACCAAACAATAACTGAAAAAGAGACTGCCCTCAAGGGGAAACCAGTCCAAAAATCATGGTGTGAGCTTCCCATGCAAGGGAACCAACCTGTAATTCCCATGTATAAGAGTTTTTTGAGCAAAACAAGAAGCAAAATTGACCCCAAAAAAACAACAATTGCAACAAAACTACAAAAAAGACCCCTAAGATGGTGACCGGGTGTCTAAAAACCTGAATAAAAAAACCACGACCTGTTAGGTGTCAGCATGTGGCAGAGGCTTCTCCATAATGAGACACCCATAGGCATACACATCTTCAACGTCTTGCTATTGTCCGCTTGTCATGGCTTCCGTCTGCCTCTTGCCACTTGGAATGCTCGTCGTAGCTTCCATCTTCACATCACCGCCTGGAGTGTTGTTCGTCCGGTTCAGAGCGAGCTACGTCAGTCCGGTTCAGAGCGTCACCAGGAGATTTGTGAGTCCTCGAGCTGCTACCGTGAGTGTTTCGTCGGCTAGTGCCAACCCTATCCTGAATGATGTGATCCGGGTCGACAGTGCTCTGTGGTCCCTCTCTAAAGGCGAAAAAAATGGTGGCGATTATACAAGGGTGCTTCAAAGTGCATCTAAACTAGAATTAAAATATATATATAATATATATATTATATATATATATATATATATATATATATATAGACCTATCTAAAATAAAAAATAACAATCAATGATATATATTATATAATATATATATATATATTACTAAATTGAATATTATTTGTATATTATGAAATATCTATATACCAAAAAACTTTAAAAAATCGTGGAATGTGTGTGGATATATACTTTCCGAATTAAATATAAATATATAAATAATTAATTAATTAGTTTAAAAGCCAAGAAGACCCTAAGCTATTAATATATCTATCTAAAAATAAAAAATCAATCAATATATATATATATATTATATATATATATCCTAGAGGCAGGACCAATAACTAAGATTAAGGAATCTAAAAGAATTGAGAAGAGGCAAAATCCTTAAAATCCTTAAGGAATAAATAGGGTTGGTTAATTCCTAAAAAGAAGGAATGTTCATAAATTATATGTTCATACAATAACGTTAATGAAAAGGATTATTCATCTAGATGGAGTGAAAGAAACTAAAAATAGAGAGACGAGAAGGAAAAAAAGACAATGAGAAAACAAGGAGAGGAGCGAGAAGAACAAGGAAAGCTAGGCCGGGGATGGGGGGAGGGTGCGGGGAAAGTGGGGAAGCGACTAGGAGGAGAGGGTAGGGATCCAACAACTACTAATTTTCTAGTCATCATCTCTATTGAGGTTGCTCGACCTTCTTTCGATTTCTATGGCTTCCCTAAATTTCCGGCGATGGAAATATGCCACCTTGGCAATAACACGGGCCTCCTCAATGCATGCATGGTGCTTCATCTTCTCCGCATGTTCTTCTCATCAAACTTGATATAGATCACATAAGCTTAAATTCAACAATCTAATTGATATTATTTAACTTCAAATTTATGGTTTTCTAGATCTAATGATTTTGAAAACTCTCTAATTGCTATGAAATTATCCTTATTTTTAAAATTATGATGACATTTTAATAAAAATATTTTAAGTTTATTTTTTAAAATAAAAAATAAATGTAATGAATTTATAAAGGAGTTGTCTATAATGCGACTTTTTGGAGATTCCGGTGACGGAATTCGGCGGAAGAAATGAGGTTAAATCTTGATTTTTAGCAGTTAAAATGGTTTTTTAACTGCATATTTGGATTCAGAGCCTTGAAAAACCCCTGGGAGCCATCGATTGTGCAGAAACTAGCTATCAAACTTGAGATTCCAATGAATTGCTGCCGGATTTTGACCGGAAAAATCCGCCGGAAAAGCTTTCAAAAAGTCGCGTTATAGACTACTGCATTTATAAATCTAATTCAGAGATAACATTAGATTTTTTTTTTCAACTAAAAATTTAATAGAAGTAATTAAATAAGATTCGTTGTACCTTTGCCACTTTCGGCGTTAATGTGTCAGTGAATACGGCGATTCATTGAGATTTGCGACCATCCACCGACTCTATGTCCCTGTCAGTACGACGACGAGATAGAATTTTGACAAGTAAATTTCCCATCACGCGACAGTCCGTCGAAGGCGATCGAAAATTTCCTATGAGTAACGGAAATATGCGCAGAAACACCGGCAAAGACTTCAGTTGAATTGCTATAGTGATTTGAATTTCTATGGCGTAATTTAATTTAAAGATGAAATGGTTTTTTAAAGATATTTTTCTGGTTAATTTTAATTAAAATTTGATAGAAATTTTTAAAAAATTGAGTTTAAATTATTTAATTTGCATAATTCAAATGCAGTAAAAGTTTTTCATTGTGCTAAATCTATTTATATATTCAAAAATGTATTTTAAATAACAAAAAATATTGAAATTGTATTACTACAGTTTAATGAATTTTGATGAAAAAACTATTTCATTTATAAATTAAACCACACCCAATTTATTTACCATATTAGGACGATAAAGTGTAACACCATACGCCGCCACTAAGACCATTTCTATTTTTGGAACCGCTATAATTTTCAGTTACAACAGGTGCTGCTCTCTCTATATAGATATAGAGCTGACAAAGAACATGATTGGAGTGTGTGACGAAGCTTTTATAAAGAGAGGATTCGTAATTATTTTTTTATTTTTCTCAAAATTCTAGAACCATTGCACCTGCAGCAAAGGCAAATTGCACTGGTCTATGCAGTTTCTTAGTTATACAAAATGCAACAATGCAGGTTCCAAAGAAGACAAGGTGCGATGGGTTCAAAAATGAGGGTTTTAAGTTGTTAAACCATAATTCTTATACTTTTTCAAGAGATAATGTTTAAGGATTTGCAAAGGGATGATTGCAAGGTGTCCAGGATATTTGTTGATTTGGTTTTCAAGCCAATTGAGCAGATATGACAAAATGACTTGTAGCAGATTACCCCCTAAAGTACAAATTCAGAAGCAGTGGCTAAGGACTAAAGTGTTAAATTTACCTTGTGATAAATTTGAATCAAGAAAAGGTTGGTTGAGATCATCATCTGTTACAATAAATAATCATCATGATATCATTGTTGAGGTAGGTATACCCATACTTAATCTATAAGGAAATATTATATGTACAATGATAAAAAAGTCTTCTCCACTGATGATGGATGGTGGACCCATGCTTGGATGAATTTATTAACGATCATAACCATCATACTTTGTGATCTTGTATGAATTCTGAAATCACAGTCTCGATAGATGAAACTAGATCCAGGGTCTTCTACCTCGTCACTCGATAGTACGAGTCTAACCATGTGAATAAATGAGTTGGAGTCGAACATGGTATACACCATTTGATTACTGTCCAATGATGTAAGTCATTAACAGACACGAGAGGAACCATCGATAATGATAATGGACCTCAAGGTACTATAGTACAATCTATGCAGTGTGCATAAATGAGTTGAAGTTGAACACCACACAAAATATCTCGGTCAAAGGCCAATGATGAAAACCTGTCACTGAAAGTGAGGAAACTTGTCATTTAGGCACAAATCTCCAAGGCACTGAAGGGAGTTTCTAAATCAACTTCCTGCATAATGAGTTGATGTCAACATGAAGTGACCCATCACAAGAGGGCCTTGATGTACCCCCCACCAATGACAGGAAACAAATATCAAGATTTGAGACAAAATGTCATATGAAAAGCAGGTTCATGAGAGACAAACATGGAGTAAGGCTTAAGGTATTGTAGAAGATGTCAACTGAGGGTGGAATTTCTCTTGAACACATCGACGACACTGAATGTAGTTGGCAACAATGACTTAAAGATCCATAATGAAGATGTGATCAATAGTGAGGCAAGTGGATTCCCCAACCCAAAGAAGTCACAAAGATGAGGTGAAAGAGTGTCATGTTCAAGGGCAACTCACTGCCTTTAGTAGGTAAAATGCCTTGTTTTCCCAATTTCCCAACCATTTCTAGCGAGTACCTCTTTATTTTTGACATTGCCATTAGTAGGTAAAATGCCTTGTTTTCCCAATTTCCGAACCATTTCTAGCCAATACCTCTTTATTTTTGACAAGCTTGAGGAGGATTACATATGCTTGATCTATAAGTTCATCATTTGGATGAATCCTTCTGAGTCTTTTTAACGAACCTTGAGAAGGATTGGTTCGGGCTCATTATGCTTAACAAGTCCAATGTTGTTTAGCAGTTTTATGAGTCCAAAGAAGGTGCAACTTGACTTGTTTTTCATGTTTAGAGAGTTTGAAAAAGAGGCAAAAAATAAAACTCCAAGAGGTTCTTTTTCATAAATTTAGTCTCTTGGGCTCAAAAAGGCATAAAACAATACCCATGCGAACCTTTTAGTCATGTTCGACTAAAGTATTCCTTTTTCATAAATAATCCATCCCAGTCTGGAAAAGGGTTAAAATTATATTGGGCGGACATCTTTTCATTTACTTTAACCAGGTCAAAAAGACAACTGCTCGACAATCTTTTAATGTTTTGGGAGTATGAAAAGAGCTCAAAGATGACTCCTCCTAGAGGAAAGTGGTATAAAGGGTAGCAATTGGTTCCGATCATGATGGAATTGCTCAAAACACATAGAGGTAAACAGGTTGGCTAATAAGACCACTCACTGCAGCGGTTCCCCAGGCAAGGGGTAAAAAACGAAGTGAAAGGTATGATAAGCCAAGCAGATGGTGATGGTGGAATGAGAAAATCGAGGTTCATCTAGCAGAAACAAGTTGATAAAAATGGAAATCACAAGGGATAGGATGAGAATGGTTTCATTTTTACATGAGCTTGAAACATGAGAAACTATGCTTGAAATCGGTTTTCATGCCTTAGCATAATAACAAAATTATAAGTGCATGCCCCCCAAGCTTCATTCCATTCACCTAAGTGGACTACTAGTTACTAATAGGCAGATGGAATAAAGGTTCATTTACAAGATCAAGTGAAAGACTTGACTTGACATTTACAAGATCTAATCAAAGACTCGAATTGGAGGGAGATCTATTTCATTTTCCTATACTTGTGTCCATTTGATGCATATGTATTTCAATGCCTTCTTGATTCATTGATAAGAGATATTAGTCTAGGCTATGTATATCTTGTAGTTCTTTTGCTTGTTATAATTATTTGCAGGTTCCATTTATAACGTTTGGAGTTAGAGCTAAAGTTCACAAGCAGGGAAAAGAAGAGAATTTGCGTTGGACATAAGATAAGTCCTTTCTCCATATTCTAAAAGAAAGTAAAGTTGATGGTTCAAGGAAAGTTGATTACCATCAAAATGTGTCCATACCATCAATAATAGATGCACCAATTTCAATAAGGAATCTATTACAAAGCCTTTTGTTTCTTGGTTTACACACATACTAATTTATTAGTTCTGCTTTAGTAGCAATAGAATTATGCAAAGGTATGTGAGATTGAATTATATGCTAATTTATTAATTTGAAATGAAGATATGTTGGAATAGTTTAATAGAGTTATTTATGATTATATTTTAGATTTTTTATATTGTATTTTGTTAATTTATTAATTTGGAATGAAGATAGGCTGGATTTGTTTAATAGAGTTATTAATGATTGTATTTTAGATTTTTGTTATGTTGTTTTTGATAATTAAAGTAAATTAAAAAAAAATGATTTATTATAAAGAATGAAGAAAAAAAAAATAATAAAGTTAAAAAATATTTTATTTTATATTAAATAAATTATAATAATTTTAATTTGCATAATCATAGCTTATTATTATGATAAATGTTTTTTTTTATCAAGTAAGAGAGGGACCTTCTATTAATCTATCCAATAATACATAATTTACATGAAGTTGCACCCACTCTGTGAGAGTTCAACAGGCAGCAGGGCAGGCAAAATCCGAACCACACACCCAATCCATGAGTAGCCCGAACAAGAGAACCGGGGAGTTACAACCAAACACTTTGGACAAAAAGTAAAAAAAATACCACACGCTGAAAATGGGCCAACAACAAACCACACTTAAATCTCTCTTATAGACCCGAAGCTAACTTTAGGCCAGCTCTCTAAACTTTTTCGGGTCCGCAACGCCAAACCAACTTGCCCGAACGAATCTACACTGTTGATCACCCGACGTAGATCTAACGATCTATGTAGATATCAAGTGGATAAATAGCATGAGGAATAACCACCCGATGAGAGCGGTTTTCTCTGGCCTTCTCACTGCTACTTGTCGCATGAAGAGTGGAATCGGGGCTTTCCTAAAAAAACTAGATACCACTTGGACCCTGTCCGAAAAACCACAAGTGGTTTTAGAAACGATTGCCTTGTGGAATATCTTTATTGTTCTGTCGCCAAGCGATAGCCGATAATCAAGTCCATTGGACGAATCATGAGCCATCCTCCCAGACCCTCTACTAAACCCCATCAAATTGAAATGAAACATAACAACCAAACTTGTGGTGCTCCCCTAGTCGGTCCTTTTGCCACACCTCAGAAGGAATGCTAAGCTTTGGGTTGTATCTAGTACCAAACTGGGTTGCTGATTTAGGGTTCCCTGTCCTCCCGCTTGTCTCCTGCATCCTTTAGGTCCATCCTATTAATCCATAGCTCCATATCTTTGTTTGCTTGACAAAGACAGTCCTCCAGTAGTTTGCCTGGGGTAACAAATCCCAGACATATCGAGAATCCCTATCCATATTGGTGACTCCTTCGTTCGCCAAATGATCCGCTAACATTTTAGCTTTCCTTTTCACATGGACAAATATGACAGTTCTTAAAGTTCGCAGATGGGAGTAGATGTGGTGAAAGACTTGCAAAATCTTCCAACACTTTGACACTTTATCAGGAGAAGTACCATTGCATATTTTCTTGGCCGCTCTAATGGTTAATTCTGAATCTGCTTCAATGATGACATTTTGTGAATTTGAATCCACCAAGATTTCCAAGCATTGCTCAAGTGCCATGAGCTCCGCCATGTTATCAGTGGCCTTCCCCAAGTGGCCATGGAAAATCGTCTTTATCTAACCCTGATCATCTCTTATAGCACCCCCAAAGCCAGCTAACTCTAGGTTGCCCTTAGATGCTCCGTCTATATTAACCTTTAAGAAACTGTAAAGAGTAGGCTTCCAAATGTTAATAGTTATTTTTAATTGGCTCACTCCCTTAATAATGCCCTGTGGGCTTATGGACTGGAGACCCAAGTGAATAAGACTACTCGCCTCTTGGGGCAGAGGAGGATCTTTGGGAAGTTTCCTCAAAAAACTTCTTAGAGTGTCTTTGAGCTGCCTTAGAATTTGGTCAATTAAGAGTTTGGGCTAGCTTGCTTTGTTTTTGAAGATCCGATTGTTGTGCTCTTTCCAAATAT
Source organism: Pinus taeda (assembly GCA_000404065.3). Lineage (NCBI taxonomy): Eukaryota > Viridiplantae > Streptophyta > Pinopsida > Pinales > Pinaceae > Pinus > Pinus taeda. Next base: position 106,601 of record APFE031558191.1, read on the forward strand.
TCCAGATAACAAAGCCTGGAACCGGAAATCAGGATTTATTGATGATTTCATTCCCTGAGAAGTTTGTCCTCCAGTTTTTCAAAGTGTTGGATATGCTGAGTGTATCCCTATCTGTTTGTCTGAAGATAGAGGCCACCCAGTCCCACATGTTGGAAGTGAAAGGACAAAGGTTGAGAAGGTGCTCCATCGTCTCCTCGTGTGAGCCACAAAGGTAACATTTGGAGGGACCAACAAAGCCTTTTCTTAGGAGATTCTCCCAAGTTAATATTTTTCTTTGATGCACCAGTGAGATGAATAGCTTTATGTTCATCAAGTGGGGGCTCTGCCATAGTTTCTTCCAGACTTGATCAAGATTCCTATAGTTAAAGCCTGTTATTTCCTGTTTAGCTTCTTTGAGATTAAAGTTATCTTCGGTATTTTTCCCCATCTTAATTGATCAAGAAAGGAGGATACCAGAATCCTTCTGTTCTTTAGATCCTGGGTGAGAGCCTATGCCTGGGCTTTCAGAGGACTTTCATCATTGTGGCCTAGAACCTTCCAAATCCTCCATTTCCCATTATTCCTTTCCTGGTCCCAGAAGTGTTTTACCATAATTAGACCTTTGTTGTCTGTGTCACTCTTGAGTGCCGCTAATTCATCCTTATATATATTGGGTTCCTCTTGCTAGTTATCCTCCCAAAATCGTGCTAGGTTCCCTGCTCGAATTTCCCAGAAACTATGTTGCTGAACAATACTTTTATTTTCCCAGGCAAGGTTCCAAATATGGGAGCCCCTGATTTTCCCTGACATTCTGATGTGATCCTTCTCCTGCCAATACTTGCCATATTTTTGTTTCCAATTCTTATACCAGGGAGCTGTCGACTCCTTGATCCACCTCCACCACAATTTTGCTCCCGAAACTCTGTTGAGGGTTTCAGGGTCATGAAGCCCCAAGCCACCATGGCTTTTGGGCTTACATATCTTGTCCTAGGCTACTATTGCCAACTTCTTTTTCTCTTCTCCTCTGCCCCACAGAAAATAGCTTTGTATGCTCCTGATTCGCTGCTTAATACCCTTAGGAGCAGGAAGAGCTGAGAACATGAAAATGGGAATTTCCTGCAAGACCGCCTGAGTGAGCACCAGGTGCCCTGCCAAATTTAGTGACCTACATGTTCATTTTTTGACCTTGTCTTGAAGTTTAATTATTATTGGCTCCCACACTTTCTTGCTTAGAGGTTTATCAATAAGAGGTATGCCTAAATACTTGAAAGGTAGCTGTTCCCTTTGAAACCCCAGAATTCTAGTGATATTTCTCTGAATAGAAATGTTAGTGTTAAAGAAAAAAACTTTGGATTTGTTGAGGCTTACCTCTGTGCCTGCTTCCATAGCAAAGTCATTTAAGATGCTTTTGATTGCTTTGGCTTCCCTGACTGTGGGTATGCCCTGCAGCATTGTGTCATCCACAAATTGTTGATGAGTATTTGCTGCTCCATCCAAGGTGAGTTTGATGCCCTGTATTCATCCTTCAACATTTTCCATTTTGATCACTCTGCCTAGCCCTTCCATCATGAGAATGAAGAGGAAAGGTGAGAGCGGATCTCCCTGTCTGAGACCTCTAGAGTGAGTGAAGGTTCTTGATGGAGCTCCATTAAGCAGTATGGAAAAACTAGTCGTGGTTACAAGTGCCATAACCCATCTTATCCAATTTTGGTCAAAACCATAGGCTCTTAGAATTGCTCTTATATAAGACCAACTTAGTTTGTCATAGGCTTTCGCTAGGTCCAACTGAATGATCATACCAGCTTGTTTGTTGGTTTTGAGAGAGTGCACCACCTCATGAGCTTGGATGATGTTGTTGAGGATTTGTCTTCCTTCCACATAGCCTATTTGCTCCTCTGAGATGAGAGATGGTATAAGGGGCTTGAGTTTATTGGCTATCACTTTGGAAATAATTTTATACACCACATTACATAAGGCTATGGGTCTAAAACCATCCGGAGTTATGGCATTTTCCTGTTTAGGAATCAAAGCTATGAAGGAAGCATTAAGAGCCTTCAAAACCTTTTTGGATTTTCTTGAGTCTTCCACAACCTCAAGGATACCCTGTTTGACTGCCTCCTAGCAGGCTTCGAATAAATCTACATTGAACCCATCCAGGCCTAGTGCTTTTCCATTTTGCATTTCATTAATCACTTCACTGACCTCCTCCTTTGACATTGGCCTGTTGAGATTGTGGTTGTCCTCTCTGGTAACTAGTTGAGGGATATACTGAGTGAATTGGTCGATGAACCTGGATCTATCCTCCAGTGGCTCCTTTGCTATGTTGAGGAAGTGATGTACAAGGACTGACTCCATATCAATGTGAGAGACAAGCTCAATCCCTTGAGAATCTTTGATCTTTGTGATTCTGTTGTGTGCCTTGTGAGCCATGGTGGATCTATGAAAGAATTTTGTATTTCTTTCTCCCTCTCTAATCCACTATATCCTTGATTTCTGTCTCCAGAGAATTTCCTCTTGCAAGCATTGGTCTTCCCATTCTACCTGCAAAGAGTCCGTTAGCTTTTGTCGTTCTTCGGTGAATCCATTTGTGATGCTGATCTGATTGATTTCCTGGAGCTTCTGCTCAGTTTCTCTTTTGGCTTTGAAGATATCCCCAAATTCCTTTTTATTCCAATCTTTAAGTCTAGATTTGATGTGTTTAAGTATCTGTTGGAGCATGAACATTCTAGTGCCCTGAATGTTCAAATCCTCTCGCCACCATTTATCAATGTTACTGGTGAATTTAGGGTGAGAGGGCCAGGCGTTTTCAAACCTGAATGGTTTGTTTCTGGGTGTGCCCATAAAGGTGGCTTCTAGTTGTACATGCCAGTGGTCCGAACCTCAAAAGGGCAGAATAGAAGCTATCATGGCAGAGACCGTGAGAAGAAGGTCCTCTGAGATAATAAATCTATCAAGTTTGGAGGCAACTTGAGAAGCCCCTCCCCTCTTGTTGTTCCAGGTGAAGGTTCCATTTATTGTTTCATTATCCATTAGCCCCATGTTCATAATGAAGTTATGGAAGGCCATGGAGTCTCTTCCTAGTTGTCTAATACCACCCTTTTTTCTGAAAGAGATCTTATCATATTGAAATCTCCTGCAACGATCCAAGGCATATTGGGGTGTCTTGCTCTTAGATCCTCAAGGGAGATGAGAAGCTGGAGTTTATCTGCTTGCTTTTTAGGTCCATAAACATTTGTGATCATGTATATCTCTTTATCACCTACAGGTTGACATATTATAGAAAGGTAGTTCATGGATGCTTCAACATCTAGGATTCGAAATTTCTGTGGATCCCACAACATGAGAATCCCCCCCGCCGAGTTGTTAGCTTTAACCTCTAGATACTCATACTTGATTAGCCACTTATTGTGAATTTATCTAATTTTATCCATCGAACATTTTCTCTCCTGAATAAAAACCATATTTGGTTTTTCCTCATTGATTCTGTTACTAAGATTTCTTTGTTTCCTTCTATTTCCTATGCCTCTAATATTCCAAGTGGTGAGCTTCATTAAGAAAGGTTGGTAAAGGAATAGCTGGTAAGATCTTTCATCTTACCTGAGTTAATCAATAGTTTTCCACATTCGTTCAGTAGCTCATTCTGTCTTTTTCTTCCTCTTTTCCTTCCTGAGTTCTTTGGAGATTGTACCTGTATGTTCTCCATCATTTTGACCCCACTGTGCTCCTGGCTTCCATGGTTTCTTTTGACCCCATCTTCTTTCGATTGTGATCTCCATAGAAAGAGATGTTGTACTCCGTCATAATCCTCTTTTGGCAGGGAGTCCACTCCTATGCTTGTCCCTTGTTCCAGAAATTTTTCTAGATCTAGATTTTCCTTATCCAGAATTTCCTGTAGTTCATGGTCGTCCATTCCCATTTCACTTGGAGTCATCTCATGGTCCCTAATCATTTCCATACATTTTGGTATATCGTCCTTTTGTTGGTTGTCTATGGTGATATCCTCCATGTTAGCTATCTTTCCCTGCTCCTTGATTATATCCTCCATGTCTTGGATTGTTTCCTTGTTTCCCACTTCTTCCTCCAAGATCTTGAAACGATTATGTCTTGATTGTTTATCCTCATTTAGTTCTTTTGTGGACGTTTACCACCTTTCCCTTTGCCCCCAACCTTAGTGAAGCCCTCGTGACTTCTATCCACAGTAGTTTCACATTACCTTCCATATTGATTGTTGGGCAGTCTTTGAATAAATGCCCATGTTCATGGCATTTGTGGCAACTAAATGGGATGTGCTCATAGTCCACTGTCTGCGCCCATTCTTCATCATACACTTCTAAAATTATCACTTCCGAAAGGGCTCTAGATAGGTCCATTTCCACACATATTCGGGCAAAGGAGGTATATTTTCCTTTTAGAGTCGTCTCTGAGATCTTTAGAAAATGCCCCAATTTATTACCTATTGTTTTCAGAGATTCTGGTAGCCAATAATCCAAAGGAAGGGAGTATATTCTGATCCATACCAGTACCGATGTGAATGTTTCACGTTTCGGGACAAAGTTCATCATCCATCGCTGCATGTAGAGTCCTGCAGCAACGTAAAAATAAGGCCCCCCTTCTAACACTCTATCTTTGTCCTCTAGGCTCGTGAACACTACTGTGAAGAAACCCTTAGAGCTTAGATGGAGGTGTATTTCACCCTTTGGCTTCCAGTGGATCCTTATCCAGACGTGTAACGCCCTCTCTGTCGGCCATAACCCCATGAATTTGCATATGATCGCATGTTCCGTCATATGATCTCTGTGTGCTTGAAGTGCTAGATCGCTGAATATGACCCTGGGAATAGTGCTCAACTTGGGTTTGTAGACCCCAGTTGTCCTTATGGAAGCAGGTTTTTCACTGCTGCCCCCATTCTCCTTCTCCTTACCCCTTTCCTGCTGATCCCCTTCTTGTTCCTGAAGTTCGTTTCTTCCCAATGTTTCCTTGCTTCTTGCCTCTGAAATCTTCTCTAGAGGTTTTTTGAAATGTTGCTTCCCCGCTTCCTTACTTCTATCTGTAAATACCTGACTGTAGGAGGGAGCAACAGTCCCCCCTGCGTGTCCCGCCATGGTACCCAAAATCAAAACCCTAGCACCAACTCCAACCCTAGCTCAAGCTCCGCCATTCAAATATCAATTATTATGATAAAAGTTGAAAAGTATAAAGTTTTCTAATTTATATGGAATACTTTAACTATAGGGGAGCTTGAATATAATCAAAGTTGAAAAGCATACACTTTTCTTATATATATGGAATATTTTAACTATAGGGGAGCTAGAATATGATAAAAAGTTGAAAAGCATAAAGGTTTTAGATATGATAAAAGTTGAAAAGTATAAAGTTTTCTAATATATATGGAATACTTTAGCTATAGGGAAGCCTACAAGAATATTAGAATTTTGAAATTATGCTTCAATAAAATAAAGAATTAAATGATTTATAATAATTTTAATTTATATAGTTATTAGTTTATTATAATTGAAAAGTGTAAAGTTTTATATACCACATTTGAGTTTATTGATTTTATATAGAAATTAATTTGTAATAGTGGCAAAGTTATTTTTGTATAAGGATTATTAAAATACTAGAAGTTAAATCCGAGCTTCCAGAATAGAATGGTTAGTTTTCATTGCTTATAATATATTTTGAAATGTATAATTAGATTTAAAACCATATGAAAATTTCAGGGCATTTATTCTATATAAATATAATAATTCATGTTTATAAATCCAACAATTTTTAAATCACAAGGTATATATTCTATAGAAATTTAACAACTAAGGTTCATAATTCCAACAATTTTTAATGGGGATTTCTAGTAAACGAGTTAGAAAACATGACCAAGAAAGGAAAACAAACATAAAATGTTTAATCTTCTCTTAAAAAAATTGAAATGATAATTTGTATTATAAAAATTTGCAAGTAAAGAAAGTAATTTCCACAGAGCAAGAGATTTTTTGGTTAACTATAACTTCGTCAACCCATCAACAATCTTCGTTGAAACTCTGCAAACGGACACGGAAGTAGTGAAACCCGTCAAATTTGCACTCATTGGAGCTCTGAAATTCCCAGGAAATGTGCGCACTAAAGACTTCTGTGGAATTGGACAGTCGAGGCGATCGAAAAATTCCTGTGAGCGATGGAAATATGCGCGGAAACACCGGTAAAGATTTCAGTCGAAAAATTCGTCAACAATCACGCGCCAATTTCGTCAACCCGTCAACAATCTTCGTTGAAACTCTGCCAACGGACACGGAAGTAGTGAAACCCGTCAAATTTGCACTCATTGGAGCTCTGAAATTCCCAGGAAATGTGCGCACTAAAGACTTCTGTGGAATTGGACTGGACTGTCGAGGCGATCGAAAAATTCCTGTGAGCGATGGAAATATGCGCGGAAACACAGGCAAAGATTTCAGTCGAAAAATTCGTCAACAATCACGCGCCAATTTCGTCAACCCGTCAACAATCTTCGTTGAAACTCTGCAAACGGACACGGAAGTAGTGAAACCCGTCAAATTTGCACTCATTGGAGCTCTGAAATTCCCAGGAAATGTGCGCACTAAAGACTTCTGTGGAATTGGACTGTCGAGGCGATCGAAAAATTCCTGTGAGCGATGGAAATATGCCCGGAAACACCGGTAAAGATTTCAGTCGAAAAATTCGTCAACAATCACGCGCCAATTTCGTCAACCCGTCAACAATCTTCGTTGAAACTCTGCAAACGGACACGGAAGTAGTGAAACCCGTCAAATTTGCACTGATTGGAGCTCTGAAATTCCTAGGAAATGTGCGCACTAAAGACTTCTGTTGAATTGGACTGTCGAGGCGATCGAAAAATTCCTGTGAGCGATGGAAATATGCGCGGAAACACCGGCAAAGATTTCAGTCGAAAAATTCGTCAACAATCACGCGCCAATTTCGTCAACCCGTCAACAATCTTCGTTGAAACTCTGCAAACGGACACGGAAGTAGTGAAACCCGTCAAATTTGCACTCATTGGAGCTCTGAAATTCCTAGGAAATGTGCGCACTAAAGACTTCTGTGGAATTGAATTTGAGTAAGTGATTGAGTTTCTAGAATTTCTGGCGATTCCTCTTTCTAGGACAGCTATCAATGTCCCCAGAACAGCTGCTTTCTCTCTATATATAGATATAGAGCTGACGAAGAACACAACATTGGAGTGTGTGACGAAAGGGAAAAATGGATTCTAAGAAGGTTATTGTGATGATGCTTCTAATCATGGCAACCTCTGTTCTTGCAGTGAAGACAAATTCCAGTCAGAGGGATTGGGAGGCTCTTCTGTTGTCTAGAGACGCCATTAAATCCGATCCAACAGGATCGCTGTCGAACTGGACTCGTGAAAATTCAGAGAATCTGTGCTCCTCATGGTATGGTATTCGGTGCAGAAAAGGGACCAAAAGAGTGGTGGCCATAATCCTTTCTGGCTTACAATTGGAAGGAACCCTTTCACTATCTCTGCCCACTCTCTCTTTGTTGCGCACTTTTAATATTTCTGATAATTCTTTGAAAGGAGGGATTCCACCAGAATTTGGGCGCCTCAAGGCGCTGGGAACACTTGATCTCAGCAACAATCTACTCTCTGGTTCTATCCCAAAATCTCTCTCTAATTGCACACGCCTTCGATGGCTTGGGCTTGCACAGAACAGCTTGGCGGGGAGCATTCCAACAGAGTTTGGTCGTCTTTTTGAGTTGGAACGTCTCATCTTGTTCGGGAATGTTCTGAACGGAAGTATTCCGGATTCTCTGAGCAACTGCACATCTCTACGGGAGTTCTCCATTGGGAGCAACAACTTGACGGGCCCAATTCCTTCATTTTTAGGTATGATGAGAAGTTTAGCATATCTTGATTTTAGATTCAATTCATTATACGGTCTCATCCCTCCAGATCTCAGCAATTGCACTGAATTATCATACATCGACTTTTCTGGCAATGCCTTGGGTGGAAAAATCCGAGTTGAATTGGGGCTGTTGCAGAAATTAGAGTACTTGTCTCTGTTTTCTAACAGGTTGGAGAACAACATTCCTTCATCTTTGGGAAACTGCTCTTCACTTAAGTTTTTGTATTTGGGGCACAATCAATTATCAGGGAGTATCCCTCCTCAGTTAGGTAATTTGAAAGAGCTTACTGAATTCTCTATTTATGCTCTGAGTATTGAATTAGGTAAAATTTCAGGTTTTATTCCCCCTGAGTTAGGAAACTGCAGCAAGTTGGCACGGTTGGATTTACAAGCTAACAGAATTCAAGGTTCATTGCCGATGAGTATATTCCGTCTTCCTCAGCTCTCTTTCTTGTCTCTTGCAGCCAATAGACTTACAGGGAGTATACCTGAAGCCATTGCCAATTTGACTCAATTGACCTACTTAGTTCTTCATAAAAATAGATTCACGGGAAACATCCCCAGAACCATTTGCAATTTGAGTAAGCTTCAATACCTTTCTCTTGAATACAACAATCTCAATGGTACAATTCCAAAAGAGATAGGAAATCTTCAATCCCTTATATACATGGATTTGAATGCAAACAACTTTACTGGAGGCATTCCACACAGCATTGGCAAGCTTAGAGTTATCCTTGCGATACTTATATTCAGTAACAATATTTCTGGGAGTATCCCCGAAAGTATTAGTGGTTTGTCATCAATGGTGGTATTAGATGTATCATACAACAGGTTGGAGGGGTCAATTCCTAAGAGTATCAGCAATTGCACCTACTTAGCTTGGCTAAGGGTGTCTGAAAATAGGCTCAGTGGAAGTCTAGACATAGACTTTCCAATTTCTATGAGGGTTTTCTCTGCCCATTCAAATAACTTCTCTGGGACTTTGCCGGTATCATTGTCTAGTTGTACCAAGCTTCAGCTTTTGGATTTAAGAGAAAATAGGCTGACAGGGGAGCTCCCAAAGTTCTTTGCATTTTTCCAGGACATGAGAGTTTTAAGTGTTGGTTATAATAATTTTCATGGTTGTTTCCCTCAATGGATTACAAATCTCACTAGGTTGCAAGTGTTGGATTTATCCAACAATAAATTCAGTGGGAGCATACCATCTCATCTTCAATCACTTAAGGGATTTACAGTTAATGGATCTTCACCACTACCTGTTGAGATGTTGTATGAGGTTTTGAGGGTTTACATGAAAGGTATTGAATATAGTCTAACATATGTGTTGGAGAAAAACACAATATTTGATGCTTCAAACAATAATCTTACAGGACAAATCCCTGCAAGCATAGGAAGTTTAAACAACATGCGATTGTTGAATTTATCAAGAAACCAATTGGAAGGACAAATTCCAGCATCTATTAGTGAGATATCTATTTTGGAGCAATTGGACTTGGCTAAAAATAATTTGTCAGGACAGATTCCCCAGGAGCTTTCAAAATTGACAATGTTGGCATCTCTGGACGTTTCATTCAACAAACTCTGTGGGCCAATCCCAATAGGAACACAGTTCGACACATTTAGTGAGACTTCATTTCAAAGAAATAAATGCTTATGTGGATATCCTTTGCAAACATGTCATAATTCGACAAAGAGACCACCAATGATAGTAGTTGGTGGGGACCCTAATGTTAAAATGGGTTGGTTAAGTTGTGTGGATGAAAAAATGTCATTACGAGCGTTGGAAATGGGAATGGGGATTGGATTTGCAGGAGTTCTTTCTCTGTTCATTTTGTGCAAGAAAGCAAGGATTTGGGTAATGGGCATGCCCTATAATCAACCACAAGCTTTTTATGGAGTGTACCGACTACCTCAGTAGTTGAGAAGTTCACATTTACTGATGATATTAAAAATAAGATCCCCAAACAATAAAGGATTTCTATATTTTGTTTTACAATTTTATATGATAATTTTATTAAAGTTCCCAATACAATGAATCCAAAAATTTTATACAGATTATACATTTTAAAATTCATATTTTATATGTTGTTTTAGCAAATAAATGTATAACACTTTTTTATAACATGTTTACATTAAAAAAAACTTTATATTTACAATAAAATATTCTGGTTTTTAAGGTCTTTTTCATTAATTATGTTTGAATATAAAAAATTAATAAATTGGTTAAATTAACATGTTATAAATTGGTGTACACATAAATTAAATTGCTAATAAAATTTGATAAACATCTGTCATTATTAACATCAAAACAGTTATTTTATAATATATTTCACATGAACAAAGATTAAAAAAACATATATAATAATTTTTAAGTTAATCAATTTAATTAAAAAGACAAAAAAGGCATAACTACTTTTGAGATAAATTTGTATCTTTGATATGTGACTACTACTAAAAATATTCTACTCTCATAATTATTAATATTCCAAATTAACACACCTATCAATGTGATTATATTTTTTAAAAAATTAAAGTCTTTCAACCACTTTTATTTAGATTTATAGAAAATTAATTTATTGAACAAATCAACATGTTAAAAATTATATATTTTTAATAAATTTATTGTATATAAATGTTAAGTATATTTTAAAACTCATTTTAATAATTTATTTTTCATTATATTAAGATTTAATTGGTTATCAAATTAATTAAAATAAATAATAAACTATTTATATATTTATTATATACCTATAATAATATTATAAATTTTTATAAAGTGTATATACATATAAACCTTATTTCAATTAAGTAAAAAAATTATTAAAAATTACAAAATTTCAAATAATTTATTACTATTTTATTTATTATTATTACTTAGGAGGATGATGGTGATGGGTGATTTCAAAAATATTATGGTGTGATTTTATTTTTAATATTATTCTTTTTAATTATTTTTAAAGGTGTAGGTTATTTAAAAAATTAATAAAATATGTTAAGTAAAATATTATAAGGTTTTTGGTTTGATATTTTTAATTAGTTTATATGTGTTTTAGAAGTAAGGTGATGTACATAATGTTTATAGTGATGACAAATGGAATTGACTTTATATCAGGCGTTTGCTCCAATTGTCAATTCTACTAATTTAAAAAAAGAAAAAGAAAAGCCCAAATTAAATACCAAATTGGTATATAATATACCTTTATTTGTTAAACAAAAGATCCAATAATAATGATATATATACCTGACTCTCTCTAAATATAAATTTATGAAAATAAAAAACATTTTTTTATTATTAATCCCACTCAAATATTATTTTAAAAATATATACTCTATCATATTATAAAAATATTTAATTATATTTAATGCTATAAAATAAAATTAATTAAATACTAAATAAATTTTTAAATTTATATTTTATAAAGACCTTTAATCTAAGGTTTCATTCTCAATTTCTTCTTATGACAAATTCCACATTTCCACATTTCCTTCTCATGTAAAGGTGATTGAGATATTGTCAATGAACATATACCTAACTAATCATTTTGAAGTAAAAGTTTGATCAAATCTTTTTAATATTGTATATTGATTTATTTAGTTGTAGAGATAGAGTCTCCTTCGACTCCAATTTTGTTTATGTAAAATATCTACAATGGTTAATAAAGTTAAACATATTAAAATATTGTATAAGTCGTTAAAGATATTAAAATATTGTATATTGACTTATTTAGTTGCAGAGACAGAGTTTTGTTGGACTCCAATTTTGTTTATGTAAAAGATCTCCCATGGTTAATAAAGTTAAAGATATTCAAATATTGTATATTAACTTATTTAGTTGTAGAGACAGAGAGTCCTCTTAGACTCCAATTTTGTTTATGTAAAAGATCTCCAATAGTTAATAAAGTTAAAAATATTAAATATATTTTATAAAAGTTAAGGAAAATGTATTTTAAAGATATATGGTTTGAAATTTATTTTTTCAAAATTCATTTATTAAACTTAATTTCTTTTTTTTTTAAGATACTAGAAAAAACATATATTTTAAAAATTTGACCTATATTTTATATTAGTCATAATCATGGTTACATTTTATATTTATTTGAATAATGAATTCCATAACATTAATGACTTAAGCTTTAAGTTATATTATCCTTTCAAAAATAAGAAGTAATCAACTAAAATAAATATGATAATATGCCATTTTTTAAATTTAATATTTTAAAATAAATATAAATTTATAAACCATTGGCATTGGGAGGGGTTTAAAGTGAGATTCATTCTAATTACCTTCTTATGATATATATTTTTATTAGTTTAAAAAGTTATTTATATTATTATGTAATTTAATTTAAGAATTTGTTTGCCATTTTCTCTAAACTTCTTTCAATTTAATAAAATAATATATTGAATTAAATACTTCATTAATAATTACATCTCTAGATTAAAAAATAAATTAGTTATATTGATAAAAACAATCTTGTGTCAAGAATCTTATAACATATGTGTAAATCTTCTAACAAGTATGATTACTTGCATTTACATATAAAATTAATTAAGAAATTTAGTTACGATTGTTTTTAGTTTCAAGCTAATAATCACTGCTAAATTGTTGATCATATGTGGGAACATAACCATTTTTGTTTACTGGTTAAAGCAATGTAAATATTTTTGTAAATAGTTGTACATGAGTTGTATATATAAAGTGCATAGTGAATTTGTGCTTCGTTTAAAGAATGTTTTCTTTTGTGTTCAAATATAGAACACCAAGATGTTCCTCCAAGGGGGTGGGGTTTGTGACAACCCCTGGCTAGTTCCCCCTATTGCAAGCGATGTAACCATTTTGTATAATTAAAAAGGATTGAGACATGGGACATAGATTCAAAACTTTGGGTCAGGAGGTGCTTGGGAATTTAGAAGAGATGAATCATATGTGGCAGCATAACCGAGTTGGTATAATGATGATAGTGATAACAAACCAAATAACTGAAAGATGATAGAACATGCTGAGTTGCGGGGCCAACATAATTACTAGCTAGGAGCCTCGCCATTGGTGGAGAAGGCCACGACAACATGTCACCATGAACACAGTTAGAACGATCATAATGGGAAGTGTTGGTACCATTCCATGACCCCTTTTTCCCTCCCAAAACATGTCATTTGCCTACCTCTTTTCATCATTTATCTCTCAGATCCCTTGGAAATTGATTAGTTAATAGTCTTATAGTTATTAAATTGCATTGAAATTAATTTAGGGGTTTTATGTTAATGAATTAGGAATTTTTGGCAAAATGGCTACAGGAAGTTCCAACATCCTGTAATTGGTTTATTGTTTGACATGTGGCATGACAGCCAGGCTAGAGCGAAGGGTAGGGATGAAAAGCGGAATGTCCAAGCATGGACGAACACCTATCCCACAGCAGAATCAACCCTCCTACATGCGCGGTCAACGAAGGTCAAACTATGGCATGTTGGCGACAAAGGCAACAACAGCACGCATCCTAAGTTGATTTAGTTTGTTTCCTTTTTGAAATTAGTATAGGATAGAAACATTTTCAAAAATCGCGATGTGGTAAAAGCAGCAACAGCCTGCTCATGAATGTACATTCGTTTTCAAGGGATGTAAAAACCATATGAAAAACCCAGTTCTGAATCAGTCGTATCATTATCATTATCGTTGTTTCAAAAACAGAGTTTCGATTTTAATATCAAAGACTTGCATTACAGTCACGATTTCATTGTGTTGATTTGGTAATCGTGGATCACAGTCCAGTATACCTCTGGAACGCAGACGGGCCCTGTGTAACATGGTATACTGTTGTTTTATTTCATTTACAGTTAGGGTATTAATATGCGCAGTGATTAAAATTGATTTATGTTCATAATATGCGTGTGATTTATGTTTATGAATGCGCTTGAATAGATCATCACTGGGATCGTGAATCATATCCTGTAAGGGATTCGATCTCTTGTTATCTTGTAGAGCATTGTCATGAACTCTATGCTTACGATTTCCATATCTCTTTATTTTGTGTGACTGTTAATGAATGTTGAGTAATTGCTGAACAGGGATTTTATGTATGATGTCTCTGTAAGGGGACTAAAATCTTGGTTTACAGTGGTACACAGCGTTTTGGTTTGCTAAATGAATTGAATCTTGGTTTATAGTGATACATAGCATTTCAGTTTGATAATGAATTGAATGACAGCGTTGTAACTAGGTAGATTAGACTTAGATAACGATCCTTTATGTCTATATACTTTAGACGCACGCCTCTAAGTCTACGCACCCTGGTCGATAATAAATATAGCCTAGTCTAGCACCCTAGATAGGACACTACAGGAAGGGAAACACAAAATATCTCCAGAATGATGCCATGATGTGGTTGGGCAAGGATGAAATATTCACGGAAAACACAAGAGAGAGAGAGAATAAGCAGACACAAGCAATAAGGATCAGGAAAAAATTAGGAGACAGAGCACTAGAGGAAGAAGAAGAACATAGCGAGACACTAGAAGATAGGGGACAACATTCTCAAGAACTTGAGGAGCATATTGCACCAGAGAAAACCCCAAGTGGTATTAGAGAACCATCGAGGAGGAAATTTATGGAAAGGACAAGGATTTTCCTTGGAACAGTGTGAGAAGAAATTTTGGAGTAGAAGCAACAAGATTTAGGAATTTCAAGTAGTTTCTTATACCATTACCTGGATAAAGTAGAAGAGAAGATCACAGAAGGAGTGACAATGATAATTATATATTCGGTTATGAGCATTGGGAGAGTAGATTGTTCATCTCTCAAGTGAAGGGGTAGAGGTTCTTTAAATTACTGGTTTGGGTGGAGGCACTGTTCCTTTGGATTCCTGGTTATAGAGTGCCCATGATGCTTTCCTTGCTCAGTTATGAGCTTAACAATTAATTTGGTGGGCTCTGGACTCCCATTTTAGGGTGGAGCCACTAAAGGAATTGTACCTGGTTATTCTTAATGTGCTCTAGAATCCCTGTTTAAGGTGGGCCTCATGTGGCATTACTTTAGGGTGGAGGCGGAACAACCTCTTGATTCCCTATACAAAATAGGGTGGAGGTGGAACAACCTTTGGAATCCTTGTAACAGACATAAGGGTGCAGTTGGAGTAACCTCTGAATTCCATTAATAGATTGGAGGGTGGAGATGACATAGTCTTTTGATTTCCTTAATCAACTGGTGGGTGGATATGAAATGATCTATGGATTCTATATTTCAATTGGAAACATCAGTCAATTCCCTTAAAGAATTCCTTCTCAAGCTTTATATCTTGCTCGGGGTTGATTGGATGCAAGAAAGGTTTCAGTGCATGCTAATCTAAGGTTGGGTGGATAGTCAAAGTCCCAGTGTCAATTTCTAGATTTCCTAATATGATTTAAGTGCTTATATGAATCCATGTGCATTTATTTATTATGAAAGTACTATATAAATGTTGATTGTGTTATTAAGATGCTTAAACTAGTTATGAGGAATGTTATTTCCTGCATAAGTCTAGAGTAATGGTTTAATTCCTATATGTCTAATGAAGAATGACTGATCTTTGTGCCTATTTCTGGGTTTAAATTTATTCTAAATTCTAGGTTCATCTACAATCCAAATAAGTGGTGTACTTATGATGTTGGGAATGTGATTTCACTGTAATGGCTGTGTTGTTGTTATATAACATGTATGATGAATGAGCTCATCGACGTTCATTATGTAATTATATTCATGCAATCTATATATGCAATTAAAATGCATATAAATCATGCAAAGTATATGCTTGTTCATGGCTGTGGTAAGAGAAAGGGTTATTCTTAGTTGTTACTAGACATACTTATGATGGACAGTTCGTATTGTGTAAAAGGGTTGTGCCGATAATGGGTTGTGCTCCTATATCAAATTAAACAAGATTTGAGCCCATATATATATATATATATATAGACGGGGACACTGTATAGGGAGGTTGCAAAACTTCAAATCTTATTTCTAGAAGAGTTGGGCATAACATTTACATATGTATATTGTAAGCTTGTACAGGAGAGCGTAAATTGTTACATATCGTAGGTAGTATATCCAAAGAGGTATATGGAGGATGATTGAGTTGGTTTGAGATGAGAGTGTTATTGTAATATGCTTGTAGAACACACCAAAGGCACGAAGGCGTAAGCTTGAATGGCTAAGAAACAAGATTGATGACAAAAAGTAATTATACAAAATATTGTAATTATGTATATATATCAACATCGAGGTCAATAATCGAGATACAAAGATCTCTTTGGAAGAATATGTTAAAATTGTCATCAGTGGCATGGTTCTGAGAGGGAGGGCTCTAATGAGGGACCCCCCTTTTGTCCGTACCTTGAGGGAGTACCCCCCCTCATTCTGACGATCTAGATTAGACGAATGTGCACCATTAATCAATAGGTGTGGAAACAAGCGAAAAACCCACGATGAGGGACCCCCTGTGACATCATGAGGGGAAGGGGGTGGGATCCTCATTTCAATCCTAGTCATAGATGCCCCCATTAGATGAAGGTCGTTGATCATCCAAGGGGGAGGGTATATATATATATCAGTGTGCCATGAAATAAGGCTATGGAGGTGGCTCGATAAGGACTACTGGGTAGTAATGTGACAATGCCACATGGTTGGCTGGTAGGGATATGGGTTGGCAAGTGGCACTGCCACATGGGTAGTTATGATGACATGGACCTCCCTTGAAGGGAGGAGGGCTTCCACGTGGGAACCGTGTGGGTGCCACATGGAAGCACAACACTGACATGACACATGTTTAATGGTCAATTTTAAAACAACCATATCTTGTGATACAAATGCCAATTTTAGAAAATTTTTATATTGCCAGAAGGTTGTCGATGAGCCACATGCAATGGCAATGTTTGTTTTAAGTTTTGAGGAGTTTGAGAAATGCTAAAATTTTATAACCCCATTTCCATGACTAGATTATGGAGGTTGGGTCAATGTTAGTGACACATATAGTATGGGCTATGGGGTGGATGGGGGTGCTACAGAGTGGTATCAAAATAATTTTTCAACCCTGGACCTCTAGAAGCAAAAGCAAGTTCTTGGTATGGTATACCAAGCCTAGAGTAAACCATGGATAGAGTATTCAAATATGAATTTTGTTATGTGTTGTTTTGATACTGAGTATTCAAATATGAGTTTTTCTATGTGTTGTTTTGATACTAAGTATTTTAGTATGAGTTCTATTATGTGTTGTTTTGTTATTGAGACATGGATTATATGTTGATGTGTTATTTTGACATGGAAACTAACTTGTGAAATAATGTGTTAAATATTAATAGCCATGTGCTTGTGACATTTAGTTGTAATATATGCATATAGTATGTGTACACTAACCTTGATATGAATTATTTATGTTATGGACATGCTAATTTGATGTGTGATGTTTCATCTACCATTGCACCAATAGACTCATAATGACAAGCCAAGGTGATAAACTATATGATGCAATTATGTTTGATTTGTCTAATAGATGTGTGTGTGTATGACAACACATTTAAGATAGAAACAATGAACAACAAAAGAATAAGGGAATGAATATTGAGATGGTGCAGTATATCATAGACTGATCTTAGTAGGGATATGGGGAAGCATCAATTGAGAAGAGAGGAGAGGTAGACTCTCATGACAACATGGATACATTGAGAAGTCTAAGGGCCGAAATAAGAAGATGCAAAGTTAATAATGAGAATCTTGTTATGGAACAAGAAAGGCAAGCTAAGGTGAGTGTTGTTATACTACAAAGTATCTCAGACTCACAAAGACAAAAGCATAATGAGTTGGGAGCTAGTCATAAGGTCAATGACAGCTTATCTAGACAAAGAAAGCAAGAAGAAAGGACTGATGGAGTAGATGGAAGTAGATCCAAGAAAAGGCACATGTTATCAAGTGAAGACACAATAAGGGGAGGTACTCCACTAAGTATTTTGGAGAGAAGGATAAGCACCCATGGACAACACGCTGGTGCTACTACTAGGAGACATCATCATTATAGGAGAAGGAGAGAAAAAGGAGAAAATGCCAAAGGATTTAAAGAAGGCCAAGCCTCCTACCTTTGATGGTGAAGTCAGAAGATATTGAAGGATCCTTTCTTGGGATGAAGAAGTTATTTAGAGTACAATTACTCAAAGAACATGATGAAAAATGTGGCTACCTTCATCTTGAAGGGAAAATTTAACGTCTTGTGGGAGGATTTGAAGATTGTGAAGGATATAAGAGAAGAAGAGTTGTTTTGGAGGGAGTTTGAGGGGTATTTAGGGGAAAATACCCATCTGAAAGGTATTTTGACAGTAAACCAAAGAGATCTATGAAATCAAGATGGGGAAAATGTCGAATGAAGAATACATGACCAAATGTTTGGAGCTACTGAGATACATGCCTTACCTCAAGGAGGAAAAATAAAATGTCTAGAGATATATCAATGGATTGCCATCAGATTTTAGGGATAGAATTAAGTTTGATGAACCTAGAATGCTAAATGATGTGATCAAGATATTGAAATTATTCTATGATTAATTTAAGTGCAGGTCCGAGCATGGGGCTAAGTGGAGGACAAAAATAAGTTTGAAATATAAAGGGAAAGATCACAAAAAGAATTAGAAACTGTGAGTTATAAGAAAAAGGGAAATTACAACCTCAGCTAACCAAGGTGGACTCCAAATGAGCTTCAACGAAGCCTATAAAGGCCACATTAACTAGCTCACAGGAGAACAAAACATGGTTGTTGGGGATGAGGTCTTATGATGAATCCTTAGTAGACATGTTTTAGAATAGGAAGAAATGGTAGCCACAAGAAAAAAATCCTCATATTGTGGATCAATGACAATTTTGAAACACTGTGTCATAAGAAATATTGTAAGAGTTTTGGCCCAAATCCAACTTTTTTCAAATAAACAAATATAATACCCGTTCTTTTTAAAAATTAATCTTATATGTGTAAATCATTTCCCAAACATCTATATTTTCATTTACATGTAAAAATAATTATGAAAAAAATGGAGACAATAGTTTTTAGTTTCAAGCTAACAATCACCTCCAAATAGACCAATGCCGGTCTTTCGTTGGACTTCACAAAAAGACTTGGAATTTGATATTTTAATGTGTCTAAATATTAAGTTGCTTTTTCATAAATTTTAATGAGTGATTTAGACATAAGTTAAGTTTGACAATCTGTTTAGTTGTAGCACCTATTTCTTGTCACTAATTTGTTATAAATTGACTGAGGTTCATACAAATATGAAAATAATACCGAGAAAGAGATTACTTGGACATCATTCCCAATTATTTGATAAAATAGAGAGTTTTTGTGCTTTCTTTTTCTAAGGATAAATACATTAAAGCCTACCTCCTTATAAAAAAAATTCAGATACCAACACATAAAAATTAGAAGTTGGTGAATTTAAACAAAACGTTAAAGTGACAAGAAATGACAATAGTGAGTTACTGTGCTTTCCTTTTCTAAGGATAAATACATTAAAACCTACCTCCTTACTAAAAAATGCATATAACAACACATAAAAAATAGAAGTTTGTGAATTTACACAAAACATTAAAGTTACAGGCATGAAAAACAAATGACGGTTGATCAGATAAAATAAATTTGAAATTACAGGCCTGCTCACAATATCCTCCAACAAACAAAAAGACTTTGTTTGGTAAATTAAATTTGAATAATATTTATTGTTTTGTCGTCCTACTCAATGCTGTGATTTATTGACATTTCCAACCTTCTGCCGCATCTATGTCCCTGTCAGTATGGTGCCAAGATAGAATTTTGATGTCCAAGTTGCCCATCATGCTGCAATTTGTTGAAGGCAATTATAAATTCCTCAACCCATCGACAATCCTAATTGAAATTGTTAAAATGGACACCAAAGTCGTGAAATTTGCAGGTCATTGAGCTTTGAAATTCCTAAGAAATGTGTGCAGAAACATAGACAAAGATTTATGTTGAATTGAATTTGAGCAAAGTGATTGAAATAAATGGCCTCTATTATTTAGAGAGGCGATTACATCCGTTTCAATAAGATCATTTTCCAACTAGACTCTTAAATACTCTCAAAATCTATGCTCCTCATGGTGTGGTATTCAGTGCAGAAAAGCACCAAAAGAGTGGTGTCCATAATCCAGGCCAATCCTTTCTAGATTACAATTGGAATGAACACTTCCAGTATCTCTGGGAAGTCTCTCTTTGTTGCGCACTTGCAATATTACTGATAATCCCTTGAAAGTATGGATTCCACCAGAATTTGGGCGCTTAAAGTGCTGAGAACACTTGATATGAGCAATAATATCCTCTCTATCTCTATCCCAAAATCACTCTCTAATTGTACACACTTTTGATGGCTCAAAATAGCTTGGCAGGGAGCATTCCAAATGAGTTTGGTCATCTACTTGAGTTGGAACATTTCATATTTTTTATAGAAGAAAATACAACCATCTTTCATTAATAAAAACAAAGTTGTTTTCAAAGACCTAGATATTATCACGTAGCAGAAAACACTTAATAGACACAAGAGAACATATAAGAGAGAACAACAAAATCCAAAACATGGGAGGAAAAAAACAGTCCCCTACATACTGAAAATGACTAATACAAAAAAGATAGAATGATAAGTCAAAAAAGGCTAGAGAATCAACATATCTAGGGATCCAAAACACCACATACAACAAAAACTTAAAAACATGTACATCCTTGAACTTGATAGGATATACATAAAAAATTCCACATGCGGATGTAAAAGATCTCCCACCAAAAATAACTGCAAAAAGAGATAGAGGAGGCAAATCAAGGAGACAATACCAAGCCTATACTAGAAGGAAAAACACCCCACTCCACAGTGAAATCCATTGAAAAGATAGTCAAAGTGCATCCTGCCCAACAACATGGAAGCCCCACATTTGGAGAGGGCATCTGCCAAAGAGTTTTGTTCCCGATAAACATGTGAAAAGGAGATATCAAGGAAAGAAGCCATCAATAATTTAATATTCTGCATCCATTGAAATAAGGATGGCACCTCTAGAGGATTCTAACCCTTTGTCCACTCAATAACCATCTAAGAATCACCGACAATCAGAATCTTCTCAATGGCATGCCATGATGCACACTACAACACCCCCCATAGTGCCACCACCTCTTCCATGCAATTATAACTAGGTCCCCCAAACCAAAAGAAATGGAAGGCATGAGAAGGACAAACCTATAAATATGCACCACAGCCACACTGACCAGAAGAAGAAGCCCCATCGAAGTACCCAATGGGGAAAAATATCCCAAGATCCTTAATGGTAACACAAAGTCTAGGGATCTTTGGTATCTGTGGGCCAATCTCCCAAAAATAAGCTACAATTTTCAGACTGGTGGACAACACCTAAGGGGACTTGTTTTCAAAAATGTAGTAATTTCTACAACAGTAAATGCCCCAAAATATATACATTGAAACTCTTTGTAATCTTTCCACCCAGCAGTCCAGTTAGCGAGGCAAGAACCAATGGAAGACTAGTCCACGAGAACATCAATATTAAGTAATTTTGATGCTTGCTTCCAAATGGCGATTGAAAAGGGGTAGCCCAGAAATAAGTGCACAACCTCTTTGAAAGCCAACCCACATAGAGGGCATCTCCCTAGACCCTTGAAACCCTGCTTGCTGAGATTATCCCAATTAAGAACCTGATTGTGAAGTACCAACCAAGTAAAGCATTTTATTTTTAATGGAACTTCTCATTTCCACATTTGTGCCAACCATGTTACAAAGAGACTAGGTTGGATACTCATAGAAATATAGGAATATACCTCTTGGGAAGAGATGTTACATCTAGTTGCACAACCTCCCCATGATATCTTGTTTGCCTGATTATATAGAGAAATCCCAAGCATCTCCCTAGACCCTTGAAACCCCGCTTGTTGAGATTCTCCCAATTAAGAACCCAATTGTGAAGTACCAACCAAGTAAATCATTTTATTTTTAGTGGAACTTCTCACTTCCATATTTGTGACAACATGTTGCAAAGAGACTAGGTTGGATACTCATAGAAATATAGGAATATACCTCTTGGGAAGAGATGTTACATCTAGTTGCACAACCTCCCCATGATATCTTGTTTGCCTGATTATATAGAGAAATCCCAACATTACACAAATTAGAGAAATATTGTTCCCATTCTATGTTAATCATATTTGGGATGCCGATCTCCCAAGCATGCGCCCATTTGGTAGATGACATAAATGAGTGTCGATTTGCTTGGGCCAAGGAGAAGACATCGTGATCATTCAGGAACTGGATGGTAGGGGCCAATAGATTATGATCCTCAATCAACCCTTGATGGCATCCAGTCCAACAATACCATATCTTCACAACCCACCTCCAAGAAAAGATTCCCATAAAGCAAGGGTTTGGCAAGCATCTAATTGTGCTAGATGTATGAAGCATTTCTTTTTGTAGGAGCCCTAGCCAATACCATTGTTCTAGTTTTTCATTTTGAAGGTACTTTTCCTTAATATTTTCTTGCAACATTCCATATCCATAAAAATCCCTCAATAGATTTTTAGTCAATAGGGGCATATTGGAACACTTTGAATCCCTTATTATACCCCAACCCCCCTGCAACTCAATTGGACTTTAAATCAAATCAAGTTCACATAAATGAATTTTTTGATTTACAAACTCTAGACCACATGAATTTATCAATGATGGAATCGATTATGTGAATGACCAATTGGGGTATATGAAATATATGCATCCAATACATAGACATACCTTGCAAAACTGCCTTAATCATTATCACTCTACACCCCATTGTGAGCAATTTATGGTCTTATAATGCAATCTTATTTCTAAATTTATTAACAAGCCAATTATAGTCCCTCTTCTCGTAACTTATCGGCTTCAAATGGAATCCAAAATATTTAAATCCTCCTAATAGTGGTTTGATTTTTACCCCAAAGAGAGTTGTGACCTGTCGTAACTCATTTGAATCCATCGCATCTGAAATCAATTATAATTTTGCTTTATTTATAATAAGGCTCGAGGCATTGCTAAACTTTGTAATAACTTAGAAGAATATATTCCATTCAATAATTTTGCCTCTTCAAAGCAGAGGACATCATCAATGAACATTAGATGTGTCGTTAATATGTTCCTAGAAACCCTAGAACCAAAAATCCTACCATCCTCCTTCACTTCCTTAAGGCCTCTGCTAAGTGCATCTATGACCACAATAAATAGCAGAGGTGGAACTAAACACCCTTGCCTTAATCCTCTAGAGATCTTAAAAGAATATATTGGGGAACCATTGATTAATACAACCAGGTTCACCAAAGTGACACATGTTATGATCTATTTGATGTGTATACAAGGAAATCCCATTTTGTGAAGAATGTGTTGGATAAATTCCCAATCTACTCTATCATGTGACCTTATGAGATCAATTTTCATAAAATATGATTTCAGTTTGTGAGATTTAATTAAATGTAAGCATTCTTGTGTCATAGCCACAACATCTTGAATTCTTCTATTATATAGGAATCTGCATTGTTCCTATGAGATATGATTAGATAAAATCTTCTTGAACCTATTAACAATTAATTCAGATATCATCTTGCAAATATAGTCAAATAGGGAGATAGATCAATAATTAGAAAAAATGAGGAATTTGTCTTTTCAAGAATAAGAGTAATGAAGGTTGCATTGATAACACCTAATATGTGACTTGTACAGCGATATTCTTTTGTCATCTCTAGTAGGTTAGAGCCCATTATGTTGAATAAGAAAAGAAATAGTTCCACCGACCATCTATCCAGTCTCATGCTTTTGTCCTTTTCCATATATTTTAGATTATATAAGAGCTGATTCGATGTTATCGACCTATCCATTTGATCAATGTATTCCCCATTGACTAAGTGAGGAAATAGGTTGTCCATCTCCATTTTATCAACTATATTATTCTCCTTTGTCTCCTTATATTGTTTATTGAAAGAATGGACTTCCTATTTCTTAACATCTTCCATTGAAGTGAGCAGTTTATCAGCCTGTTGAAGGCCCCGAAAATCGGAGGTTAGAACAATGCGCAAAAGTGACCAGCACGAAGGTAGGCACAGTTGGACTAAATCGACACATCAGACATCTCAAGGGTGAAGAAACTTGGTTCTAGCATCACCCCATATTGCTTCGGGTGAGACTTTAGTCTGCGCACCGCAGGCTAATGCCGAAAGGGCCAGTAGTGTAGGGATTTGTTTGGCTAGTTAACTCCGAACTTGGGTCAGGCCCCCTCAAACCAACAAAATAGAAGGGCATCCTGGAGGTGAAAATCTGGAACTTGCTAACCCTCCAAGAGCATCTGGTATGTGGGGCCGAATTCTGGGTCACTTTTGTAGAGAAGTGGCCAATCAGAAGTCTCATGCCCACAAGTGTTGAGCACAGTGGTTAATGCCATGATAGGTTGTAGGCTGAGGCAGTCTGCAACATTATTAGTGCTACCCTTCTTATACTTCATATTCAACTTGAACTGTTTCAGATATGTGACCAATTTTTATGGAAATCATTCTACAACTTCCCTTGCATCTGTATGAACTACAGGGGTTGGTGCTCTATGTGGATGACCGTTTCCTTCCCCAAAATGTAATGCTTCCATTGTCACCTGCACAATGGAATACATCTCTCTGTCATAAGTGGGATACTTCTGAACTATGTCTGAAAGTGTCTCACTATGATATGCCACTGGATGCCCCTGTTGAGTAAGGACTACCCCAATAGCATAGTCAGGGGCATTTGTCTCAATCTCAAATGGTTGTTGCAAGTCTGGTAAAGTGAGCGCTGGTGCAAAGAAGAGGTGATGTTTTAACTCTGTGAATGCCTTCTATTGAGATTCAGACCAAAATAATTTTGGTTTCGCTCCTCCCTTGGTGACTTGACTCAAGGGCCAAGTGATATGAGAGAATCCCAACACGAACAGGCGGTAGAAATTGGCAAGACCTAGAAAGATACGGAGCTCTGTCAGAGTGGTTGGGGTTGGTCAATTCCGAATGACTTGGATTTTAGCTGGATCCACATGAAACCCTCTTTCATCAATAATGTATCACAGATACTGAACCTGGGTCATGCCAAAAGTGCATTTCTCCAAATTAGCACATCACTTGTGTTTCCGCAGTGTTTGGAGAACATGTCAGATGTGGTGGAGGTGCTCTTCTCAACTCTGGCTGAAGATCAGGATGTCATCCAAGTATACCACTACTAATGAGTTGATGAAGGGCTGCAAGATGTCATCCATCAAACTCATGAAGATCGCAAGAGCACTCGTCAACCCAAAAGGCATAACCAACCATTCAAAAAGGCCCTCCTTGGCTTTGAAGGCAGTCTTCCACAGATTGGTGATAGCCAGACTTTAAGTCAATCTTGCTGAAATATTTTCCCCCTTTAGTGGGTTCAAAAGGTCATCAATCTATGGTATCGGGTACCTATTCTAGACAGTGATCTTGTTCAACACTCAATAGTCAATATAGATTCTCCAAGTCGCATCCTTCTTCTGTACCAACACGATCGAGCTCCCACGGGTGATGAACTCGGACGGGTGTGACCTTTTTGTAGCAACTCCTAAATCTGCCTCTTGATTTCTTCGTTCTCCAGAATGAAGCGCCAATAGATTGGTCCATTGGGCAACAATGCACCTAGGGTTAGATCGATGGAGTGCTTGACCTGACAGTTCAGTGGCACCCCTGTGGAGGAGGTGAAGATGTCCTCGTACTCCTCCACGACCTTATCCATTTGTTGTTGCCGTGTGGAGGGACCTTGTCTAAAGGTCGTGGCCACCATCTTCTTCTTTCCCTGAGGGCATATCATCAGGAAAACAAATTTCCTAGTTTTGGAAATGAGCTTACTGCGTTGTTTTGTAGTCACCAAAGAGATGGCGGTAGGTGGTGCTACCTCCAGTATATTGTACAACTTATTTCCGAAAGTAACAATAACAACATGAGGCCTTGACTGATACACAACATGTCAGTTCCATAAGTATGGTTGGCCTAATAATACATCACAAACATCAAGGGGAGCAATGTCACATAATACCTCATTGGTGAAGGGCTTGATGTTGCATGGAAGGCGACACTGCTGGCTCACGCGAAGATCCCATCCTTGGTGAAGCCACCTGATGGTGTATGGTTGTGGATGTGTTGTGGTCGGTAAGCCCATCCGCTTCACGACCTCTACTGAAATGAGGTTCTTTTGGCTCCCACTGTCGACAATGAACTATAGCAGGGAACCTCCTTCTGGATCTTTGGGTTCCTCCTTTTGTATCTTCATCGTGGCAACAGTAGCGTTGGGATCTGCATCGATAATATGCTTCCCTTTTTCATTCCCCTTGTCATGCTCTGACTCAGAGTCGAAACATGCATTTGATTCCGAAGCCTTTAGCTCGGCCACCAGTGACTGCTTGGCTCGACACTCACTTGTGTTGTGAGTGGAGCTCTTATGGAACTCACACCACTTTCTCGTGTCCTTCTTCATCTTCGCGGCGTTGTTCTTTTCTTACGACTTTGGCGGTTTGTCCTTGGCTGCCCCAACTTGGCTTTGTCCTTTGTCCTGCGGTTTGGGGGAACCTTTCCCTTGCTTTGGATTCAAAGATCCAAAGTCTCGCTTCTTTTGTTTAAAAAGTTTCTTGATCTTGACGTCATATCGATATGTCGTGCCGAGCGAGGAGATGTCCTGAAATTCCATCTCATCTTGGATGTACCTGTGCAAGCAACCGCAGTACTTGAGAACCAAATGATTCTCAGAATCCTTGATACCCAACTTTGTGTAAAGGGTATGGAAAACATTGGTAAAATCTAGCACATCTTGGTCCCTTCCCTGTCGTAGTGTTGTCCACTTTATGTATTTATCCTCATAGAGCCCGACAGGGTAGTACTGATCCTTGATGGCATCCCGAAATGAGTTCAAAGTGGGTGCGGTTGAAAACAATGATTTTGTACTTTCATGCTTTTGCTCACAGTAGGTTTCCCACCAGTCCTTGATGTGGAGGGCTGCTTTGAGAAGTGCAAAAGTGATCTTTTCTTGGCTGGAAATATCATGAACGGAAAAATATCTTCTAATAGATTTAACCATTTATCTACAACATCTACATTTATTTGACCCTCAAATATGGGAATGTCAAATTTAACTTATACCTTAAAGGGTGTGGCACTACCAGAGTAGCTGCTAGAAGTAGATGCATCACCCTTGGGTAGCTGCTAGAGGATATGGGCAAAGTTGTCCATCATCACGTTCCTTTGTTGCTTGAGGGCTTCTTTGAGCAAGATTTGATAGGATCTCCTGCCCCCTCGTTTTTCTTTTCATCTACCATGGGAGGCCGTTGGGATTGACGAGGCTGGTCTTGCAAAGGTTCAACCAGTTCAAGCCCTAAATCCTTATATCCCGACCTCATTAGGCACATGCAAAGAAAAACAGATAAAGAGAAGACCGCTCTAATACCACTGATCTAGATTTAAATAGGAACACAACAAATTATAGATATAACCATAAATACAAAGATGGAGTAGAAATAACGGTTCATTTCATTAATATCAAATACTAAAATATGCTTACAAACAGAATGGAAATAAGACTAGCTTGGGTGATGGTAGCTTATCTATGAGAAGAGATATGGCGGCTACATGCCTCTAAACTGTGTTACAATGAGGTTTGAATACCTATTTATTGTTGAGAAACAATGGAAAACCCTAAACATCCAAGAATCTAACCTTAGGATATGAAGCGCCAAACTATGGGCCTGTTTGGGTAAATTGGTACATTAACTTCCTGGGTCGTAACTTTGGCACACGATCTCCATTTGACACCCACAATACCTAGTTAAAAATATCTATCTGAGGACTACAAATTTTGAGTGAGAAACATCCGTCTATAACCCATGTTTCTCCCATTTTTCCCAAAAACGTCGTTTAGGGCCTCAAAACAGCTCTGAAAGTTCAGGACCTGAAAAAATTGCCAAAAATAGTAAATTGTGCTACAAAGAAGGAAACTTAAAAACTGAAAGAAACAATGTTGGGGGTCCAAGTGGAATAGGCGGGTGGCCACCAATATCCACCTGGATCATTCCTCCCTGCTTAGGAAGCAATGGTCCCCATTACGTTGAGTTCCTCCATGAGATGAGGAAACTTCTGCTAAACTTGGTCCCTGGTGAGCCACTTGCCCTAGTGAAGGAGTTGGCCTACTTTGACAACTCGATATAGTTGGATCCTTTATTGTCGGGTTTTCTTGATCTACGTGTCCATGATCCGATCAGTTGTGGCTTCCTCCATGCAATATGGATTTAACTCTTAAGATGTGAGTTGTCCTGCAATGTCTGAGGTGTCCAATAATGGTGGGAAGTATGTTCAAAGGCAGTCCACATTGAACACTTGGTGCAGGCCAAGGACTGGGGGAATGCTGAGCTCAAATGCATTGTCACCCACAACCTTGGTAATGGTGTAAGGACCTATTGTGCTATACAGCAACCCCCCCATTTCAAATTTTTCCTAATCTTATTCTAAGATGCTAAGAAGGAAATAGGGCCCCTTTTGTTTTTGAGAAGTAATAAAACCTTCACATAGAAATAAATTTCTTTGTTTCTTGCTTTTTAAATTAAAAATGCACTAAAAAACTTTCTAAAAGCACACATTGCAAATTGCATTCACTTAAGGCTAAGGAACATTCAATCTGAATGATCATGTTGCAATGTGAAAGTCTCAATCGTAGAGCTTCTTAAAACAATCCATTGACAAACATGTGATGGGATAAAACTTTCGCATATCGCATATTGCCGATTCCAAAAAATATGTTTTAACGAGTCGTTGAAACTTTGCGATGCGATATGATTCTCGCATTCAGCATACCCCGAAAACCAAAGGAAGCTAGCCCCGAAAACTTGCGATGTGATATATGTCTATTGCATATCGCAATCCCAACAGATACAAGCGAAACTCACCTTGGGGACGTGCGATGCGATGTTAATAATAATAAAGTGGTTCAATAATAATAAAGGGAAAACATGATCCGGGCAAGTTAAATAAGGAATTTCCCAACTCTATATGCCAGGTCCACTTATTGCAATTACGGAAATTCGAAAGACTCTTAGAACATGGAACTTATAACTCCCGACTTGTGATATGCGATTGCTCTTTAAATATTAAAATAATATATTGAAATCGCTCACCGCAAAACCAAAAAGTTTATGGCACACATTCTAATAGAACCTTGGAAACCTGCAATGCAATTTATTCATTGAGCATTAAAGTTTCACATCGTTGGTTACGACAAAACATTAAAAACAGTTATGACTGCAGTCCTTCAAGATTTCATCCTTCATGTTAATATTAATTTACAATACGAAATCTTTCGCATCAAATGCTCCTGCTCCGATTTTCGTCTGTACTAATCTCAACACTATCTTTACAAGCTTTAGCTGCCCTAAAAAGTTTTAGCCTATCACTATCCTCTATTTCATTTTCGCAGTTTGAATCTGGAAGTATGCAGCTAGCCAAAATGTCAAAGAAAGCTTGAAAGACAAAAGTTCCCCCTGCAATGGCGGAAGGACGGGAAAAAACTGTTTTGATCTTGGATACTACATGTCAAGATTGTGGGAAAATTTCATGGGAAGGCATATACGATATGTTAGAAAAGGAAAAGCCAAAGGTAATGGAAGGACATGCAACAACTGATGGACCTGCAGAGTCAGAAAACACACTTGGTGATTTAGCCGACTCTTTTCTTCATCGAATAGCAGCCCGCCCAAAGTTTTTGCCATATAATGATATAGTAAAATGGGTAATTGAAAGCATCAATATAATGGATAGGATGCTCTTCACAACTGACAGAAGAATTTTTGGATCATTCAAGCCTGAAGACTTGAAGAAAATTTATCATTTGCCAGAGCCCCAGAATTACTACAATAAATCATTCCTTGAAGCTTTCTCGAAGGAAAATCAAATAGAGTCGGACCCCATCAGACAATGGAGACGCTTCCCTAACAAACACAAGCACGAATCATCGGTATGTATTCTTTGGACTCCCTAGCGTCTCCATATTGTTATGCTTCCACAGTGATGTGTAGACTATTTGGAAGCTCTGATACTGCTAAGTTTTCCATTGAAATGGTTCCATTAATAGAAGCAACATTGAACTCTTTTGTGATGGATTGGGCTAATATCCTATCAGATAAAATGGTCGTCCAAATACTTGATTATAGGAAAAACAGGTATGTTTAGACCCGAGTCGTTCCCCCCATTTATATGAGTGCCTATATAGTCGATACCTTTTGTATCAATTTCGATTTTCCCATCATGGGATGGAAATGGACTATCCAAGACCCAACCCCTATCCATGTTTACCATAAATGCACGTGGAAGACCCAATATAAGAATAATTTCTACAAAATTTGTCATGGTTTCATCCTACCCATTAATTATGCCATTTTTAATAGACAAGCTCCTCGGCTGTCCGAGGAGGCTAGTATTGATCTAACTTCAATTGGTAGTTGGTTTGGGGAAGAAATGTTCACATACATTAGGGTTTTTGGTAGCATTACCAACCCGCATTTCCTTCCTCTTTATGTCCCAAACAAACTATTGGCTAGGGAAATATCTTATAAGACAGTTGAAAAAGGGCTTACAAAAAATCTCAAAGAAGCCAAGAAACAGTTATGGACTGCCTTTCCTGTTCGTTGAGGCATCTATTCATTACATGACTATAAACATGCCCAAATTGAAGCCTAGAAAACAAAGGATTTGAACCTAGTTGTTATTCCCAAAAGATAGTATGACCCAAATGAAGTTGCTTATAATTTCACTACTCAGGTAAAGATTAAACAATTCGTCCATGAGGATGACAAATTCGATGACTTATTTACATCAGTAGAGACATTCACACAAGTGAGCCACCGGGAAAAAGCCAATGTGGAATCATAAAAAATGGACCAATTCATCCAATACAGGATGCAAAGGCTTCAAACAGTACCACTGGATTTATTGAATATTGCACCAATCATCGAGCAAATAGAGCCAAGCATAGAGCAAGATATAGAGAAAACTTCTGGTGCAGCCAAGACAAGCAACAAGGCAAGTGAACAGTTAGGCACAGATGTCCACATTGATATGATATTGATCAAAGAATGGGAATAGTTTGATAAACATATCAAAGGTCAAAGTGATACCCAAAATGTTATCACACCGGGATCCCCCTTAAGACAACAACCCATGATTCATGGTCTTGTGATTGAAAAACCATTCAGCAAGGGTTCAACTCTAAAAGAAGTCGAGATAATCCCTGAGTATCCTTCATCAGAGATTACATTGAGCATAGAGGAAATTCCACCTTTGGATGTGTTTTATAGCCCTAAACATAGAGCTGTAGTCAAAAGGCAAAGGAAAAAGAGAAAGATAGACCAAACATCAGCAACGGTTCCTCAAGATGAATTTATGAATGTCATCTAGAAAGACTCAGAAGTCAATCCCTTTGAGGACTTGACCAAATTATCATAGTTTGCAGGAGCGTATACAACTGCCACGATAGATAAAGCAGCCGAAGTTAATCAATTGATCAAGGAAAAAGATAAAAAGATTAAACAACCTGAAGAACAATTAAGGGTGGAAAAACAAAGGATTGATCAGTAGGCTATTGAAAGACAACAACGACTATCTCAGGGTTTTGAACAACTAAAACTGGCACATCATGAAGAGATCAAATCTAAGGATCAGCAAATAAAGTAGCTACAACTCTCAATGGAGCAATTCAAAGACAATCTCAAAGTTGAAGAGTTTATAAAGGAAGCCTTAGAAATAAATAATTTCTTATCTCAACAGCTAACCCAACTCTGCCAAAATATATCTCTCATTTATCCACTATGTATCAAAACCAACGCACTGATAGATCAAGCGATCAATTCCAGGTTGGAATTCGAGGATGTAGATGACAAAATCACAGGTTACATCTCTTGGCAAAACACAAAAAAGGGAAGGGCTATTAAATTACCAGTAATTGAATAATCTCATAAGGAGATATTATTTTTAGAATGGGAGACACGGATAATCAAAGCAGAAAGAGCAACTTCAAGGGCTAGGGCAATGATGAATAGTATCATTGAAATGATAAACAATAACTTACATAGCGCCAATCTAATTTTTGAGTGTTCCCCAGAAAACCTTCCAAAAGCAAAAGTGTTGGAAAAACAATGGAAGAAAGATTTGAATACCAGAGAGAAGCAACTCAAAAAATTAAAAAGCCTTAATTGGGATACACATTGGTTCTACTTAGTCAAACCACATAGCCAACACATGACAATCAAATGTCTTGCTGATGCAGTCAATCGCATGATGCCAAAACTCTCGGATGTAGTATATACAGGTCAGTTGCATGCTAGGATGAGTCATCTGCCAGAGATCCAAAATATGCTCGAGATTTGTCAGTTAAAGCCACAGGACAAATAATAGAAGCAATGCATCTTATCAAAAGTTATCACAATTCTATTTTTTAACATGAAATCCCATATTTTGGGAAAGGCTGTTCCAACCACGCCAAGCACTTTTTACGAACAATTTGTTTTTATTTTTGCTATAAAGACCCTTTCATGTCATTTTAGAAAGGGTCCTAACATTTTTATTAAATTAGATTGAAGAAGATAGCATTTCTGCACTTCTTAATTTACTTTTGTAGAAAACAAGGATCAAGGTTCAAACTTTTTGTAAAGGGATTTCAAGAGGACTTGCATTTTTGTATATTTTTGAAGTTTTCAGAATAGGAAGAGTGAACTAGATTATTACTTCTGTAAGAGGACTCAAATACATATGGTACTCTTATCAATGCCTTTTGTTTCATGTTATGCAATTAAACAATCTTTTGATTCGATATTGTTGTTGTATGTGAATGTTCATACAATTCTGCATTATATCACTTTTGAATAAGTTGGAATTGATATTCTAAACACATATGCTAACAATTGATGTTATTATGATATGTGATATGTTCTATATCACTTTGTTTAAAGTGATGATCATTCATACTTAACTTTCTGTAGCCAAGTGATTGTTCTTCATTAGCATTTGATCACCATAAATCATTATAAATCGCATTGACATTGGATTACCCGAGTTATATATAGATCTATTTCGAAAGAGAAATTCTTCAGGAAAAAAAATAAAATTTGGCTTGGTTTACTTGAATGACATGGATGTAATCATACCGATGTGTGCTATACTTGGTTAACTCTGCATTCCTAGCCTAAACTGTAATTATAATTCTTCAGTTTGCTTGTGACGTTTTATACGAACATGCGTGAATGTTGTAGGCATTGGTAATTTTGTATGATTGTCAATTTAAATGAATGGTGGAAGTTTTTGTCCGACCTGTGGGTGCTTGGCCTATGCCGAATATGTTTGTGTCACTCTTTGTCTATCTTCATTGTTTTCTTCAAATGAAATATAAGCCCTGATATGGTATCTGTTCCTCTATCTTGCTATTAGGACTGGTTCTTTTTCTCAGGAAAACAAAAAGAATTAAATTCATAATCGGTGTACAGTAGGTTGTCTGTTCAGATGTTCATGAATTTGAAAACACAATAAAATACAGTAGGACATACAAATGGACAGAATTGGTTTCTCTGTTATTGATACTATTCGAGTGTGAGAGGTACTGAACCTTGTACATGACTTTTGTTGTTACATATATGTGTTTCTTGTTCCAGTTAATGAAACTGTACAGTTGCTTTTCAGTTGTAGACTTTACAGTTACATGGTTACTAGTCATTCAATTCTGTCCTTATGATAAGATTTTCCTTTTAGACACATTTGTCTTTTCCTTTTTAAAATAACAGGACAATTATTAATTCATGATTTATTAGTAACAGTCAAGTAAATAACCCTAACTGACCAAACTACCTTTGACTAATTTAGAGATTAAGATAAAAATAAAAATCCTACCTCCTACTCTGTCAAACTAACATAAAAGACAAATAAAAAAGTTAATTCAACTTTTTCGACCTGGCAGAGACCGACGCCCGGTCATGGTGCCTGAGCTGGATGCACCTACATCACAGTATGACAGAGCATAAGGTTTGAAGGAGGCGGTTAAGGTCGAAAGGAAAGGTCCCTGTCGATGGGTTGAGGAATTTATAATTGCCTTCAACAAATTGCAGCGTGATGGGCAACTTGGACATCAAAATTCTATCTTGGCACCATACTAATAGGGACATAGATGCGGCGGAAGGTTGGAAATGTCAATAAATCACAGCATTGAGTAGGACGACAAAACAATAAATATTATTCAAATTTAATTTACCAAACAAAGTCCTTTTGTTTCTTAGAGGATATTGTGAGCAAGCCTATAATTTCAAATTTATTTTATCTGATCAACCGTCATTTGTTTTTCATGCTTGTAACTTTAATGTTTTGTGTAAATTCACAAACTTCTAATTTTTATGTGTTGTTATATGCATTTTTTAATAAGGAGGTAGGTTTTAATGTATTTATCCTTAGAAAAGGAAAGCACAGTAACTCACTATTGTCATTTCCTGTCACTTTAACGTTTTGTGTAAATTCACCAACTTCTAATTTTTATGTGTTGGTATATGAAATTTTTTTATAAGGAGGTAGGCTTTAATGTATTTATCCTTAGAAAAAGAAAGCACAAAAACTCTCTATTTTATCAAATAATTGGGAATGATGTCCCAGTAATCTCTTTCTCGGTATTATTTTTGTATTTGTATGAACCTCAGTCAATTTATAACAAATTAGTGACAAGAAATAGGTGCTACAACTAAACAGATTGTCAAACTTAACCTATGTCTAAATAACTCATTAAAATTTATGAAAAACAACTTAATATTTAGACACATTAAAATATCAAATTCCAAGTCTTTTTGTGAAGTCCAACGAAAGACCGACATTGGTCTATTTGGAGGTGATTGTTAGCTTGAAACTAAAAACTATTGTCGCCATTTTTTTCTTAATTATTTTTACATGTAAATGAAAATATAGATGTTTGGGAACTGATTTACACATATAAGATTAATTTTTAAAAATAACGGGTATTAGATTTGTTTATTTGAAAAAAGTTGGATTTGGGCCAAAACTCTTACAATATTTCTTATGACACAGTGTTTCAAAATTGTCAATGCAAATGTAATAACTCGGGGCAAATTTAATGTATGAAAGAAAGTGAACAGGAAGCCCTACCAGTAAACACCAGAAGTAAAAGTATCATAGAGCCTAATCAGTGAAATCAAAAGAGGAAAAACTCCAATCCTGTTACTAAAGAGAAAATTCCCACGAAGAAATCCCCAATTTCATCTCCCCAAACAAACCATCTTCATTCAATCCTCCATCATCATAAAAAAACTCTAGTAGTTTTAGATTCCATGGATTATAATATAATTGAAGATATGAAGAAGGCTCGACAAACATTTCTCTACATGAACTTAGCAAGCTCAAACAGCAACAAAAGTTGTTGCTTAAGGAATTAAATGCAGTATCTTCTTCTCCTCTTCCAACTAGTGTATTATCCAAGGCTGGCAAAGGATCGGGTAGGCCAACATCTGATATGGTGGATTCTACCGATGCTATTTTAATTGGGGATAGATCAAATTCTCATACCCCTCCTTTTCTTTTGACTTATGAGATCTACAATAGAAAGAAATCTTAAAAAGAAATCTAAACATCCTTATTAGAATTCTAAAATAAAAATAAAATTAATTAGAATTAATTAAAGTTCTAAAACAAAATTAATTAAAACACAAAAATTAATTAAAATTATTAAGGTTATCAAAAAAATAAAAATTAATTAGTATTATCATTATAAATAATAGCATGGTCAGCTCACAAAATTTCACTCTCCACATAGCTCACTCCTCTATTTATCCAATTCCCGTGAGATGTATCCTTCACATTTATAGATCTATCCTGATGATGTCCCACAGTGGATGGCTCGAAACGTCGATTCTAAAAATAATGGATGTGATAATTCCGGAAGAAGATTCTACACAGTACAAATCATAGAAGCCTCAAAACAACAATCTTAGGCTTTATCGTAATCCAAACCCAGATCACTAGGCCCTAAACCGAGACTTCTCCCATAGGCTTTACTGTGTATCATGCCAAAACTGTTTAAGGGATTCCTAGTCCTTTGGGAATGAACCTCAAGAACACCTCCGCCCTGGATTCCATAATCCATTAGGAAAACTAAAGCTCAAAACTGAAATAAACATCCCAATGCCATGGCATCTGGAAAAAGACAAGGCTAGGCTGAAAACCACTATCATAACCCAACAAAACTATGCCACTGACAATAAGAGAACCATACACCAACATGAAAATCCATGCATGTCCAAACCAGTTAGGAAATGACACATGCAAAAGGTTACCTACAAGTATTCCTGTTGAAGCTACTTGATCCTGTGTTTCCTTCCTTGATCCTTGCTTTCCTTTCCTTGCTTTTCCTTCCTTGATCCAAAGCTTGAGTGCTCCAAGAAAACTCTAAGTGACCAAGAGTGAGAGAGAAAGAATAATGAGAGAGCTCCAAACTTGAACTGACCAAACCTAACACTGTCTATATTGAGCTAAGAGCTTAACACTGACTAATAGCTTCCCAACTGATCCCCATAAGCCTTTTTATTAATGATGCCTCTAATTTCTTCATTTTCCATTATTTTCCTTCAATTTCCTCCTCACATGCAACCTGTAACCTTTCACCTTCCTTTTCTCCTAATTTCTATTATTTTCATAAATAAATGTGCCAAAATTTCCTTTTTCCTTTTAATGCCTTTGCCAATTTTCCTTAGCCAAAACACGCCTCCAGTGATGCCCATTAGGATATATATTTTCCCAACATTCAACTTGGAATACATGTCCCTTACCCGTGGTCTTATTTTTCCTTTATTAACTTTTATAACATGAAATTTTCACCAGGGTTGTTACATTTAGATCCACATATGAGGGAGGATAAGCTCTAGGGATAAGAGATAAGACCTCTATAGTACACATTTGAGATCCTAATCAATAGTAAATGGTTAAAACCACCTTAGAAGCTTTTAGAAAGAGAAGATTCGTAATTATTTTTTTATTTTTCTCAAAATTCTAGAACCATTGCACCTGCAGCAAACGAAAATTGCACTGGTCTGTGCAATTTCTTAGTTATACAACATGCAACAATGCAAGTTGCATAGAAGACAAGGTGTGATGGGTTCAAAAATGAGGTTTTTAAGTTGTTAAACCATAATTCTTGGAATTTTTGGAGAGATAATGCTTAAGGATTTGCAAAGGGATGATTGCAAGGTGTTAAGGATATTTATTGATTTGGTTTCCAGGCCATTTGAGCAAATATGACAAAATGACCTGTAACAGATTACCCCTAAAGTACAAATTTGGAAGCAGTGGCTGAGGACTAAAGTGCTTTACCTTGTGATAAGTCCAAATCGAGAAAAGGCTGGTTGAGATCATCATCTGTTACAATAA
The DNA here is from genome assembly GCA_000404065.3 of Pinus taeda. Lineage (NCBI taxonomy): Eukaryota > Viridiplantae > Streptophyta > Pinopsida > Pinales > Pinaceae > Pinus > Pinus taeda. The sequence goes on from APFE031558191.1 coordinate 143,979, forward strand.
ATAATCATCATGATACAATTGTTGAGGTAGGCATACCCATACTTAATCTATAAGCCAATATTATATGTACAATGATAAAAAAAGAGTCTTGTCCACTGTTCATGAATGGTGGACCCATGCTTGGATGAATTTATGAATGATCATAGCCATCATACTTTGTGATCTTGTATGGATTTAAATCATAGTCTAGATGGATGAAACTAGATCCAGGGTCTTCTACCTCATTACTCGATAGTACAAGTCTAATCATGCGAATAAATGAGTTGAAGTCGAACATGGTAGACACCATCTGATTACTGGCCAATGGTGTAAGTCGTTAACAGACGTGAGAGGAACCATTGATAATGATAATGGCTCTCAAGGTACTATAGTACAATCTATGCGGTGTGCATAAATGAGTTGAAGTTGAACACCACAAAAAATATCTTGTTCGAAGGCCAATGATGAAAACTTGTCACCGAAAGAGAGGAAACTTGTCATTGAGGTATTAAAGCTCAATGGCACTGAAGGGAGTTTCTAAATCGACTTCTTGGATAATGAGTTGATGTCAACATGAAGTGACCCATCGCAGGAGGGCTTTGATGTACCCCCCACCAATGACATGAAACAAATATCAAGATTTGACACAAAATGTAATATGAAAAGTTGGTTCAGGAGAGGCAAACATGGAGTGAGGCTTAAGGTATTGTAGAAGATGTCAACTGAGGGTGGAATTTCTCTTGAACATATCGACGGCACTGAATGTAGTTGGCAACAATGACTCAAAGACCCATAATGAAGGTGTGATCAATAGTGCAGCAAGTGGATTCCCCAACCCAAAGTAGTCACAAAGATGAGGTGAAAGAGTGTCATGTTCAAGAGTGATTCACTAACATTAATCCTTCTGAGTATTTTTAACAAACCCTAAGAAGGATTGGTTCGGTCTCATCATGCTTAACAAGTCCAATGTTGTTTAGTAGTTTTATGAGTCTAGAGAAGATGCAACTTGACTACTTTTTCATGTTTAGAGAGTTTGAAAAAGAGGCAAAAAATAAAACTCCAAGAGGTTCATTTTCATAAATTTAGTCTCGCCCGAAAAGGCATAAAACAATACCGAGGCGAACATTTTAGTCATGTTTGACTAAAGTATTCCTTTTACATAAATAATCCATCCCAATCCAAAAAAAGGGTTAAACTTATACTGGGTGGACATCTTTTCAGTTACTTTAACGAGGTCAAAAAGACAACTGCTTGACAATCTTTTCATGTTTTGGGAGTATGAAAAGTGCTCAAAGAGGACTCATACTGGAGGAAAGTGGTATAAAGGGTAGCAACTGGTTCCAATCATGATGGAACTGCTTAAAACACATAGAGGTCAAGAGGTTGGCTAATAAGACCACTCACTGCAGCGGTTCCCCAGGCAAGGGGTAAAAACCCAAGTGAAAGCATATGATAAGCCAAGCATATGGTGATGATGGAATGAGAAAATCAAGGTTCATTCCATTCACCTAAATGGACTACTGGTTACTAATAGGTGGATGGAATAAAGGTTCATTTACAAGATCAAGTGAAAGACTTGACTTGACATTTACAAGATCTAATCAAAGACTCGAATTGGAGGGAGATCTGTTTCATTTTCCTATACTTGTGTCCATTTGATGAATATGTATTTCAATGCCTTCTTGACCCATTGATAAGAGATATTAGCCTATGCTATGTATATGTTGTAGTTCTTGTGCTTGTTATAATTATTTGCAGGTTCCATTTATATCGTTTGGAGTCAGAGCTAAAGTTCACAAGTACGGAAAAGAGGAGAATTTGCGTTGGACACAAGATAAGTCCTTTCTCCATATTCTAAAAGAAAGGAAAGTTGATGGTTCAAAGGAAAGTTGATTACCATCAAAATGTGTCCATACAATCCATAATAGATTCGCCAATTTCAATAAGGAATCTATTACAAAGGCTTTTGTTTCTTGGTTTACACACATACTAATTTATTAGTTCTACTTTAGTAGCAATAGAATTATGCAAAGGTATGCAAGATTGAATTATATGCTAATTTATTAATTTCGAATGAAGATATGTTGGAATAGTTTAATAGAGTTATTTATGATTATATTTTAGATTTTTGTTATATTATATTTTGTTAATTTATCAATTTGGAATGAAGATAGGTTGGATTTGTTTAATAGAGTTATTAATGATTGTATTTTAGATTTTTGTTATGCTTTATTTTGATAATTAAAGTAATTAAAAAAATAATGATTTATTATGTTGAAAATGCAACAAGATGATGGAGCTTAGTGAAAAGAAGTCGCCTTCACTAAGTGGTCCCACAGGCTATTTTTGGCGCAAAGTCTATTTTTAGTATGTCTATTTTTAGACATATGGATCATGGTCTATGAGTTGCAGGATGCTATTTGTGGATGATTGGTCATGTTGGTAAAAATAGATGGACTTCTATTTTTAGACATATGGGCAGAGTCTATTTTTAAACTGCCAGGCTAAAAATAGAACAGTCGAATATTATTAGCTCTTAACAATATTTGGACTATAAACATTATCTTATTCTCTTAGAGCACTTCAGTTCGAGCTACGGATGTGGCACATGCAGCTGCCAGAAGGAAATACGTGTTTCTTGTGGGTTAACTTGAGCTATTGCATGGAGGACTTTAGTTAGGACTTCAGTGATTGAGTTCTGTGGAGTTGGATCAAGAGTTAATGGAGTTGTGTTCAGTTTGACTTAGTTGAACTAGTTGTATTTAGTCTAACTGATCAATAGACTAAGTGATGAGTGGTGTGAATTAGTTATTAATTAATTCACTAATTATTAACTCATAAATCAACTGAAGGATACATCAGTTAACTAAGTGCATGGATAGTTCAATGGAGACAAGTGTTAGAGGTGAGTGAAAGGGTAAGACAACTATCAGTTGTGACTATAGTTGTGCATGAGGTTTGCACAATCAATGGATTGAGTATTTCCAATGAGGATTGCATGGTATATCCAAGGGAAATACGAATTTGGATCATTCATTCATCAGTATTCTCAAGCAGGATTGCTCAGTGGAGGCAGGCAAGTAGCGGAGGAGATTTGAGCCAGTGATTGATTCAAATCTGAGCTAGTTTGTGTGTAACAGGTGGAGATAGTACTGAGTACTTGCAAGGAGTATTGTACTATGTATTGTTAGATGTTCTCAATCAATATAATATACAGATAGTTGGGGGTTTTCAGCTGTATGCTTTCCCTGGTACATACTGTGTTGATATGTGTGACTGATGCTTCAATGTGCGCATGTGATTATTTCTTAATACTGCAAAATTGATGATCAACATAGAGGAGGTTATGTATTATGCATGATTCCGCAAATAGTGTATAATCAGGATAATCTCTGTGAATAAGTGTCATATTATTCAAAATTTCTACATGGTATCAAAGCTGGTTGATTTGTAGAAAAAGTTCTA